>OY804594.1:26220396-26375605 GCA_963680895.1 Fragum sueziense | reverse complement strand
TTACCATTGAGTGTCCATTTATTTTTCTATGATAATGGCAAGTTTAATGGGTGTATTGAAAAATGAAGATCGGGTACTCTAGAACTGTTTGCACATGTCCCCAGAAACAATTTTTATACTTCCTTTTGTTAACGCTCATCATACGTTATGTTGACGTTCCGCATTCGTTTCTCATACGTGAAAGGTACGGTGATGTACGCTACTCATAAGTCGGAATACGCAGTGAGTTCGCTACTCATACGTTGACGGTACGATAAGAATGTTTTTTATGATAACCATTGTTTGATCTTAAAATAACATCATAACGCTGAAAAGTTGTACGTTTAGATAATTTTCCGAACTATACGATACGTTACTCATACGCTGGCTCTATAATGCTGTAGTGTGACTTTGCCTTAACGTATTATGAGCGTAAACAAAAATGTATTTCCTGGGGTATGGCCACTTTATTTTGGCCCTCAGCGTACATCAGCGTATACCGACGTACCCCCAGCGTATGAGTAACGTATAACAACGTACCCCTAGCGTACCTCCAGGTTATTTCAGCTTATGTCAAAAAATATATACGTTGCTTATACGCTGGCTCCAAACGCTGTAGTGTGACTGCACTTTCCAACCCGTCATCACGGCATCTCTATAAAATGTAGGCTACGTTTTAAAAATCTCCGAAGACGCACGATTTATAGAGACGCATGACGTGTTGTAAGAGAGGCTGTAGTTACGAGATTTTATAACAACACCTACGAAATACTATTGTTTGTCCGAAATTACGTCACGTTTCACTTGATAAATACATGTAGTTCCCTATTTTAACAGTCTGTATTTTCTCGTTTTGGTAAGGGTTAATTTATATAAGTTTTACCAGTGCTGTGCCGAGAGCATGAGGTCAAAATTATTTATTTGAGAATGAGTGACTAAAAACAGCAGTACAAATAGCAATGAATTTTGTGCTATAAATAAATTGGGTTTCATGTTATGTATTTATAAACCGTCAGTGTTGTTACAAAATTTCGTAACTACGACTTGAGTCAAGCCGTAGTTACTAGATTTTGTAATGACTCTTACGGAAATACTGTTGTTTGTCCGAAACTATGTCACGGTGACTGGATAAAATCGTTCCCTATTCAAATAGACCATTGAATAGCCAAAACTTATTATCACTGGTGGGGCACTCGGCAAAAGCGAGGGACGTTTTTTTCGCGATCAATGTATTCCGTCGGTGTTGCTATAAAATATCGTAACTACGGCTTTGTCGAAGCCATAGTTACTAGATTTTTTAACAACACCGACAGTTTGTCAATACAAAACGGTAAACCCGGTCTGTTTTTAGAACAAAGTCATTGTTATTAGAAAAAAATCTATAAACTCACATTTAAACCCAAAATATCTATAGATACCTTGTCGTAGCGAAAATTGATTAGTTCACCACCAGTGATTATGAATCGCCAATAATGTTTTTTGTTTACTCGATTTACAGCTATATAAACTTAAATAAAAATTCCAGAGGTCCATTTGTTTGCCGCAGGAAATCACGACTTTGGTTTGTTGTAAGCTCTTTCTCAAACAGCAAATGACTATGTGGTTGAAAAGTTATGGCTGATTCAGAAGAAACATGTTATGTTTATAAAGACAGGATTTGTGCACAGTGTACAATTGGCCATTAGCACAGAAAATATTAGGACAAAAGGAGAAAATGCTAGATATCGGAACTTTCGTCTTTTACCTTGAGCAGCATTTTCCTCAGCCTTTTTCTATCAGGAACGTAAAAACAACAAGCAGGATTTCTTGATAAGCTAGCGCTTCTGAGATTAAAAAAAAAAGAAAAAACTCATTTACTTTTTTAGGCATTTAGGAAATATTATATACAGTCGACACTCGTTGTGTCGAAGTCAGAGGGGCCGTCAAAATACCTCGACATATCCGGAGTTCGACTCATCCGATTTTGATTATTTTTTGATGAAAACGCTATTTAACCATTTTTGATGGGCATCGTATGTGTCCATGATTGAAATATAGAAGGAAAAGGAAAGAAATTTTCTCGAGACGAGCAATCTCTATCCTTTTCCTACTAAATTTCAATGGCTGTATTTGTTTCAGAATTATTTTGATTAAACATTTTGATATCCATATGTTGAGGACGGGACATGACTTTAACTTCGACTTAAGCGGAATTTCGACTTATCCGATGTCGAGATAATGAGTGTCGACTGTATTTCCTAAATGCCTAAAAGAGTAAATGAGTTTTTCTTTCTTTTTTTTTTTTTTTTTTCGAAGATGAAATTTTACGAAAAAAATATATTATATTTTTTCGTAAAATTTCATCTTCGAACGTCGCCATAACATATTTGATAACGAAGCTTCTTTAACCCTTTCAAGACTTTGTTTGACGTCGTCAATAGGAAAGGCTTGCAAAAACATTGAGACAAAAGAAGAAAATGCTAATGGGCATAAATTTCTTCATTTGTCTCAATATTTCAGTGTAATTTTTGCACCAAATCACACCAGGATCAACTGAGTAAGTGGACAATAGGAACGTCTTTGATAAAAAAAAACATGTAAATCTAAGCCATTACCCGAGTAACCGCGGATAAGCTACAAAATGACCAGCGCCTGAATGCCAGGCAACACATTTATGGTCTAAGGGAAGTAAATAGTTTTACATTGGCGACCATTATATCA
This sequence comes from Fragum sueziense, assembly GCA_963680895.1. Lineage (NCBI taxonomy): Eukaryota > Metazoa > Mollusca > Bivalvia > Cardiida > Cardiidae > Fragum > Fragum sueziense. The sequence continues at coordinate 26,372,926 of OY804594.1, read as the reverse complement.
TTTAGGCTTATAGTTTAGTCCATGAGTTTGCAGCAATGATCCGACCTACCTTAAATTCTAGAACATCCATTCATACACCCGAAAAAATGAATTTTAGTATGGCATGAATCCTTTTCTCTATGACCTTTGACCCCATTTCTGAAATCACCCTAAATGCAGAGCTAGTCTCAGAAGCATTTCAGAGTATAATACCCATCCTTTAAAATGGCCAAGAAATTGCCAAAATGATTCAAAATCATTGATCTTTTGCTTTTAACTTGAAAATAGAATATAATCAGTCCCAAATGAATAAATCATGTTCAATTCCAGTCCAATCACAGGTCACCTTGATCGTAATAATTCACCGGACCTTCCCTATACTTTTGTCACGTATCACGGCAAACATAAACTTTACTTCCCTTAGACCTAATTATTACCAATTATCCAATTATAAAAGTTCGCTCTTGAAACAGTTTTTAAACATATTTAGCACGTCAAAACGTATACAATTACGACAAATGAGTATAAAATTCTTGTATCAGAAGCACACTATGTAGGCTATTTTAATGATGTCATATTTGTATTGTCACTTTTAAGCATAGGGAAGAGATCCCTTACATAAATGCAAACTTTGCTGCAAATGCTGCGGATTTGCTGCAAGAGTTTGCCGGAACTTCATCAATGTTTGCAGCTAGCAAACCTTCCTACAACATTCCTGCAATCTTGTGGCAAACACAAGTCAGTTTGCGACAAGTTTGCAAGAAATTAGAAAATTTGCTGGAAGTTTGCAGGAAAGTAATCCTCTCCGACACAGATCGGTCCCTGTGAAAACTTCGGTACGGAGTGGCACCTATCCCGATAGAAATCGGAAGATACGCAAATTTACCGGAAAACGAACTTCTGTGTCCGTTTTGTGACGAAATTGAAAATGAAGCACACGTGCTTCTAAAATGTTGCAAATAGGACTCTATTCACGTGTGTGTGCGTGTGTGTGTTTGAACATAGCCAAATATATGCGTTTTAATGTATTTTATGGGCTTGATTTGTTTTACTCTGCCTCTTGTAGCTCTATGTATTAGAGGTTGTATAGTAGATTTTATGCGATATAAACGTTCAAAAGGCGCAGCCTTTGAACGTTTATGTCGCGTAGAATCTACTATACAGACTCTTTCTGACTTAGTGTTCGTCAACCAATGAAAACATTATGCTCTTCAAACCACGCCTCAGACCGGAACTACTATCAAGCGGATCTTACTGGAATTACACCATTTTTCCCAAAAATACATAATTTTCGCAAAGATATTACACCATTTTTCATAACTGCACAGGAAACGGGGGCGTGGCTATGTATAAACTGACCGGCAGTGCGTTTATGTGAAATATAGCGCCGAAATTTTCAAATATACTGCAATTTCATTGGTCCAAAAACTAGGACGAACACTAATTTAGAAAGGTTTTGGTCACTTTTTATTTATTTTTATGCGTTTGTATTGTAAATTAAAACTTGCATTTCATAAAGTGATCACCTTGTCTTACTGTTACAATGATACAGTCTGATCAAGATTCATGTTGTTCTCTAATAGGTTGTTCAATCACGGTGTATAATCACGTGACTCAGAATTTCCGATAATCTTCAATATTATCTTTTTTAATACTTTACCAATTTGAATTCGGTTTGAACCAGAGAAGGTGGGAAAATGCCAGGAATAAGCTGGACGTGTTGGATTTTTAAAAAAATAACCGATAAAAAAGTTATTGAAGATAAACCAAAATTTTGGATTATCTTCAATTACTTTTTCATCAATTGATTTTTCAAAAATCAACAACGTCCGTCTAATGCGTGACGTCTGTCCACATTCTCTGCTTCAAACCGAATTCAAATCGGTCCCATAATAACAAAGTTATTGAAGATTTTCTGAAAATATTGTATCACGTGATTATCCATCGTGTCAATGCTTGCTGCAACTCCCGAAAAAAACGGCGGATAATAGTGAGACAACAATTTCAGACAATAGGATTTTAAGCAGTCCGTAATCGAAAGCCGTCAATAAACAAAAACATGAAGATGATATGTTCGCTTTCCTTCGAAAACCTCTTAACAACAGCTTTAACCCTTTCCCAAACAAGACCTGGTTTTGACGTCCCTACTAGATAGGGCTTGGGAAAACATTGAAACAAAAGAAGAAACTGCTGATAACCAGCAGTTTCTCCTTTTGTCTAAATATTTTTTGTGACATATTTTACACAGATCCTATCTTTAATAATTACCATTTTGTCGTTTGTGGCAGTCTTTTAAGTGCACCACCCTAAAATTTTGTTGTTTGGGAAAGAGTTAAACAACTTAGCATTCGTGTACATTCATAAAAGAGCATACTAGTATGGCTCTATATGTAGGCCTATAAAAAACCTACTGGGTGGCCAATAACAGGAATTTTTCAATATTCAGTTTATTTAGCTGTTCGGAATCTATTGATTAACGAACGGTACTTATGTAAATAAAAAGTAGTCCGGTGCTTTTAAAAAGCTTTATTTGAAAATCTCATTCATTTGATCGAGAGTGGATCTAAACAATAATCACGTGATGTAATCAAAAGAACCAATCAAACGCGTCCCCGGAGAGCAATCAAGCACACCATTAGAACCTCCCCGATAGGAGAGTAACAATTTGCGCGGGTTTTATAGAGAAACTTTCTGCAGCGCGCTTGTATAAAATATCCATTACGGAACATGCCCTGGTCATAGTGATTCGATTGTGTTCCCATGAAGTTGGTGTTAGTACTGATTAATGGATGATTAAATATCGATGAAAGTGATTTATAAATTGTTATTTCATGTTTTATGTTGAACTTCACTTGGATATTAACAATGAATTGTAATCCCAATTTACCGACGATTTTCCTGATTGTGAGTATTGATATATGTTATCATATAGATTGCATAACAATTTTTCAAATAAATTCTTGGCAAATAAATCTATTGTTCGAAAAGTACGAGTATCTTGTAGCCCTATGTCATATAAGCAGGATTGTCCGCATAATAATTTGAAGATGAAGTGGAAAAAAATATATAAGTATCGGTATGCTAAGTCTTGAAACGCATATATAGATTTGAATAGAAACATAATAGGAACAGAAGAAACTGCTCATTTTGAGCAATTCCTTTCCCCCATAATGTTTCTATATATCATTATAACATTTACAATTATGAAAATACATTACATCTATTTATCCTTTTTGACCAGAATTACCTCAAAATTCGTCTATTTGGTGACAATTTTGAAGAAATTAAGTTGTGGGGTATTTTAGAATCTGCAGTCTTGTACATAATCGTTTTGTGAAAAAAAAACTGTTTTGTATAAAAACCAGAGAGTCGTATTCTATTAGTCAAGCAGCTTGATGTGACATTTCACAGATATTTATTTTGCGTAAATTTTACTCTTTTTTTATCTGAAAGAGCATTCTTTCTTATGAAAATTTTGAAAATTTCTAGCTAAATTATTGCGCCGTTTACGAGAAATGTGTATTTTTGTGTTCAATTGTGCAAATTGATGTAAACAGCAGTTCAGATGTATATGGAATTTGTCATTTCTGTATGAACTTTAAAGGCTTGTTTTTCGCTTATCAGGAACAACTTCAAAAACTGATAGCATCTATACGCATTAGGAATAACCAATCTTGGAATCAATACATACTTTAAAAAATGAAATGGGAATGTCATGTCTCCGTAAAAAGAAGAAAACTATATCGTAGAGTCCTTGCAATTCCAACTAAAGTGGTATTTTGTAGACATAATCATCTGCTTAACTCTTTCCCAAATGACAAGATTATACGGGGGTACAATTGATTTGAAAGCTGCTGTAAACGGCAAAATGAGTTTAAATCATATAATTAAGATTTGTGCCCAATATAGCACCAAAATATTGAGACAAAAATAGAAAATGCTGATTATCAGCATTTTCTTCTTTTGTCTCAATATTTTCCCAAGCATTTTCTTTTATGGACGTTTAAACCAGGTCTTGTTTGGAAAAGTGTTAAAAAGAATAAACTCATTTTTATTTATATGCCAGAATCTTTGCAATTTCAACTAAAGTAATATTTTGTAGACAGAAACATCTATAAATTTTCCAAACTGTCTCGGGCAGGGATAATGACCTGCTTTTTTTCTTTTTTTTTACTAAACTTTGAGTTCCACTCTCTTTGTTGAAAATTGAGCTTTTCCGTCTTCATTTCCCACAAAGATTTCTATCTAGAAAGACAACAAATGTATAGTTTCATTCACATGAAATTGTCGTCCGCAACTTCTTTGAATTTGGAACAATCTTAAAGTTTTTTCATCTGCAGTTTGGTAATGGATTATGGGGTGTAACATTCATTTTGTGAAAATGCAATTTTCTGTATAAAAAGCAGGGAGTCGTTTATATTAGTCAGACAGCTTAAAAAGAAGAAAACCATTTATATTTATATCGTAGAGTCCATGCAATTCCAAATAAAGAAGTACTTTGTAGACATCTAATCACCAGCTTATCTCTTTCCCAAATGACAAGAATATAGCTTTACGGTGGTAGAATTTGAAATAATTATGTTGTAGACGGCAAAATGAATGTTATTTGTATAAGTAAGATTTGTGCCTATATAGCACCAAAATATTGAGACAAAAGGAGAAAATGCTGATTATCAGCATTTTCTTCTTTTGACTCAATATTTTCCCAAACCTTTTCTTTTATGGAAGTTAAAACCAGGCATTGTTTGGGAAAGGGTTAAAAAGAAGAAAATCATTCGTAATCGCTGCAATTTCAACTAAAGTAATATTTTGTAAAAAGAAACCTCTATAAATTCATAGCTCTGTCTTTGGCAGAAATAGTGAAGCGCAATTTTAGTTTACAAACTCTGCTTAACCCTTCTCCTTGTTGAAAATTTAATGTTTCTTTCTTTATTTCCCGCGATGATTTCTATCAAGAAATAGGTCACAAATGTTTAAATTCATTGATTGAAAATATCGTCTGCAACTTCTTTGAATTTCGAACAATCGCCATGAAGTTTTCCGTCTACCTTCTGGTAATGGTTTGAACATTCATTTTGTGAAAAACCAATTTTCTATGTAAAACATGGAATCGTATTTATTAGGCAGACGGCTTAATAATAAGAAAATCATTTGTATTTATACCCTAGTATCTCTGCCATTCCATCTAAAGTAGTCAGAAACAGTTGCTTAACACTTTCACAAACAAGACCTGGTTTTGACGTTCCTCAGTGAAAATGCTTGGAAAAACATTGAGACAAAAGATGAAATTACTGATAACCAGCAGTTTCTACTTTTGTCTCAATACTTTCTGTCTCTTTTCATACACAAAATCTAATCTTCAATAACACCACTTTTGTCGTCTGTAGCAACATTGTATTTGGACCATCTTAATATTCTGTAGCTTTGAAAAGTGTTTAACTCTTTCCCAAATGACAAAGTTTAAGGGTGGTACAATTTGAAAGCAGCTGAACTGTAGACGACGAAATAGATGTTAAGGTAGTCCATCCATTATGCGATTCGCGCGACGTCGGAATTATTCGGGCGACGTCGAAATCATTCGGCGGTGGAACTTTCCACCGCCGAATGTTTACGACCGCGCCCGAATAAGTTAGGATACGTAACGACGTCGCTCGAAAAAATCCAATGATTTCTAAATCTCAAAATGGCAACTTCACGAGTATTCTACGTTAACAAAAAGGGAATTTCCGTCCAATATAGCACCAACATAGATCTATTGAGGAAAAAATGGAGATCATTCTGTTAAACAGCATTTTCTTCTTTTGTCTCAATGTTTTCTTTAGCCTCTTCTATTACAGACGTCAAAACCATCTTGTTCGGTAACGGATTTAACAGAAGAAAATCATTATTGAGCCTGGATCTGGAAAAATGTCCTTTAAGGCTTTTGAGCCCAACATGGTTCCAGATCAGCCTGCGTATACACGCAGTCTGACCTGGAATCATGTTGTTCTCCAATAGCTTCATCATGGTCTGTAGTAACCATATGAGAGTAGCATGGATCAATGTCAGGCCGCACCTAGTCAAATACTGATCTTGAAACACAGAAATATCAAATGCTATAAGGGACCTTTTTCCAGATCCAGGCTCATTTGTAAACGGATTAAACCAAAGAAAAATCATTTGTACACGTATTTATATGTTCGAATATCTGCAATTCCAACTAAAGTAGTATTTTGTAGATAGAAATATTGCCTCATTATTTTCTAAATATTCACGGAAGAATCACGTGACGCAACAATTTAAAAAAAATCTGCAATATTTGCGTTGATATTTTGCCAAATTGAATCCAATTTGAAGCAGAGAATGCGTGAGAATGTCTGGAATCAGCTACATATATTAGTTTTTTTTAATAATCAGCTGATAAATAGTGAATCTTGGTTTGTCGTCAATAACATTTTTATCATCTGATTCTTAGAATTAGGTTATCCTGATTAATTTGATTGACTTTCCCTAAATGAAAGTTGATGATTACCACAAAATAATTATTACATCATAACCAGAGCTACATATATGGATGTATAATACGGTGTTTTGTATTTCCAAAATACAATATTTCCTTAAATGCTTATCAAATCATTTGTTGTACGTACACATTGGAATCGTCTCGACGATACCACAACATATTATTTGAATTTGAAATACCATCCAGAATGCCTTTTTCCCCTGTTATCTGTTGCTCATGTTACCTAATATGGATATTCTAACATAAAAACCCCTGAGGTTAAACGAGGAATTGGTGATTTTTAGCATTTACTTCTCTTTTCTTTCTAATGTTTTAGTTGTTGTAGACTTTGTAAGATCAAAGTTAATAAAGATATCGTCGCTTTTCAACGAAATCATTGTAACTGCAGCTTAAAACAAGCTGCAGTTACGAGGTTTTCGTTGAAAAGTAACGGTATTTGCATTAACCCTTACCCTAACAAGATCTGCTTTTGACGTCTCTAATAACGGCTTGGTAAAACTTTGAAACAAAAGAAGAAACTGCTGATAACCAACAGTTTCTTCTTTTGTCTCAATATTTTCTATGCCATATTTTACACCAATTCTATCTTAAATACCTTCCGATTTGTCATTTGTGTCAGTTTTTGATGTGGATCATTCCAAACTTTTGCAATTTGGGAATGGGTTAAGATTCCCTTAGTTGCGACACTACGAGTATTTATCTTTGATAGTTACCAAGCAAGTTCTTAAAATTGACACGACCATCTGTCTGTACTTTTATAAATAAATACGCTGGCAGTTCCCAACAATGGCGTCGCTTTAGGTTGATATATATGATCCCATTTCCCAACAGGGACGCCACTATAATATACACTACTTATTCATGTGTACGTTTATGGGTAATGGAACTAGATACTAAATTTAGTACATTTGTACTTGTATTATGGACCAACAAAACGGACAATCAGACAAGATTGTGTTTGTAGGCTACTTAACTATATTGTTTTATATAGTTTTTAAAAGCTTTATCGTTATCCCTTAGAAAATGCACGTGTAACGTTAAGCCTCTCTTACAACCAGTCGTTCCTGCTCCTGCGTGCAGTCTGCGTGCGGTCTGCGTCTAAAACGTACGTATAGTCGTGTGATGCACGCACGTGCAACGTACGATTTTAGTGGACGCAACCACGACGCAGACTGCACGCAGCAAATAATTGACCGGACAATTCTTTAGGCGCTCTTACAACCCGTCGTACGTCTTTATAAATCGTGCGATTTTGCAGAGTTTTAAAACGTACGATTTAAAAAGACGCACGACGGGTTGTAAGAGAGGCTTTACTAGTCAATTACTATGAACATTTGTTAATGATATAATGCTATTATATTTTTTCTAAAATGATAATCTAATTGCAGAGTGGCCAACCGCGCATCCTGCTTCCAAAACATCACAAAGAAATCTGATCTTTTTGCATTTCCAATGTAATTCATTTGTACTGAAATACTCAAATTTTAGCATTAAATGCAGCGCTTGTTAATGTATTTTTAAACAATTGAATGTAAAAATGGTGTGTCAGTGGTAAAAAAAGTGTAACTGGATATAATATTATGTGTAGTTACAATAGTTTTGCGCTGATAGATTGTAATGACTTCGAAAATATAATAAAATTGAGACAGTGTCTGAAAATAAGGTCTTTGTGACAGTTTAGACCATTATGGATCTCGAACAGCAAGTGCTTTAATTTATGCATTTTGGTCGGGGTCCGTGGCCCTCTCCGAAGGTTGTTCCGATGTGTAGAGAAGATTCTATCAGAGAGAAATATGGATCCTGATCAGACTGTGTGTACACACAGTCTGATCAGGATCCATATTGTTCTCAAATGTCTTAAGGTCCCTTTTTCCACACGCACGGTCAATTATTAAATAGCTTTGTTGGACTTTATTCCAGCGATTATTTATTCATAGGGGAATGGGTAGGCCATTGCAAGATTGAATGCGATATTATGGTATTGTATAAATTATCCATTCATAGACAGAATTCATGTTTGTTTGATTAGCCGACCAAATGTTTGTCTCTTAAATAATCATATCACGCTGTATTGATTTGTTTGTTCATTGACATACAGTTGCAGGGGGGCTACCCGGGCATTTCGAAATGTTAAAGCCAAAGGTGCCTGGTCAAACGACAAAAGCTCAAGCAAGCGGGTTACAAAAGGGGGGACAGTAAGGGTGGTACTAGGTATTTAGGCCTACAAGTATCGTATTTCTTGATAAAAATATAAAAACCCTAGCACCAGATCGCACCAAATGTTCCAATAGTATTTTCGATAACGAATTTTATCTGCAGTAAAAAAAAGAAACGATAAGCGATTAGATTGTATATTATCTCCATGAGCACATTTGACTATTCAGAGTTTTTAAATCGTGTCAGTTTACATTTTAATTCTATAAGCGGTTGGTAGTGCATCGGACTCTTGCGAATGAGCTCCCGAATTCGATCCCCGGCCGCGGCAAACTTCCTTTCTGACACACTTGTCTCCCACCAGTGGTTTGATAATCGTTAATCTATTTTGGCGAGCAGCTAGAGACTTGGTATGGATGTTGTGATAGTACTGATATGAGAAACGAAAGAAACCCATGGTTACGTGTTCCAGCAGCTGCGACATGGCCACAGCAGTTGAAAGAGATATAAAACCCCAATCAATCGATGAACAACTGGGACTCAGTAAGGATGTTGCGATAGTAGGCTACTGGTATGAGAAACGAAAGAAATCCATGGTTAGATGTTCCAGCAACTGCGACATGGCCACAATAGTTGAAAGAGATATTAAATCCCAATCAATCGATGAACATTGATATGAAAACGGTATAATCGTTTGCTTTAAAAAAAAAACCGTAACTGCAGCTTGAGACAAGCTGCAGCTACGAGGTTTTTGTTGAAAAGCATCGATATGCTATGAATATTTATATGTAGACATTTGGTTGTGCGTGATAATTGAAAGAAGGTAATTTGACATCATGCCATGCCGCTGGCAAGAGGGATATTTGTCCGCTATGATACAGTTCTCGTTATTTTTGTAGAAGTGTAATCAAGAACAATTATTTCGTCGCTTTTCAATAAAAACATCGTAACTGCAGCTTGCTCTAAGCTGCAGTTACGGGGTTTTGTTGAAAAGCAGCGATTTATGTCAGACGATCTACAATGTAAGTAAATGTCCACTTTTCATCTTGGAAATATGCAAAAAGCAATTCGGTTACAAAGTGCATGGATCTATAGTTTATCCATATGTGTCTACCTACGTCATCTTCGCAAGCCAAGGATTATACCTCAGGCCCGTAGGAACAGGGGGCTAGGGGGTTTATCACCCCCAAAGTTGGCCAAAAATGCCCAATTTTCCTTATTTCATACTGAAAATTCGGGGACATTCCAATTTAGTTCCCCCCCCCCCCCCCCCCAATATTCAGACACTGAGGCTTTAGTCACCCCAATATTAAATTGCTTCCTACGGGCCTGTACCTACGTTAAGAACGACAGGAGTTCTAAAGGAACAAAATAGAGATTGCAAGAAACGAAGAAGGGGTAGAATTCTTGGCTTTCGAAGATGTGTGTACGCATGTTCGGCCACATTTCGAATAAATTTATGTTAAGGTAGTCCACCACTTCTGAATTTCGCGTGGAGCGGGAATCTTTCGTGCGACGCCGTAAACACTCGTAATCAGTTTTCGAGCTATTCCTATTTCCAACATCGAATAGGCCTATTATTGGGCTTGGCTCTTCAACCCTTTACCAAACGACAAAATTTTAGGGTGATCCACTTCAAAAACTGTCACAAATGACAAAATGGTTGTTATTAAAGGTAGGATTTTTGTAAAATGCAACACAGAAAATATTGAGACAAAAGGAGAAACTGCTGGTTATCAGCAGTTTCTTCTTTTGTTTCAGTGTTTTCCCAAGTCTTTTCTATTAGGGACGTAAAAACCAGGTCTTGTTTGGGAAATTGTTAAATGTTCTTGGAACTATGTCGAAAATAAGACTGACAACCAGAAAATACGTCTCCGTCTTGAATCAACTGAAGGAGAATTTTGTCAATTTGAAAAAAAAACAACAACATAATATTCTCTGGAGGGAGTATACCTAATTCAGATGCTTCGGTAGTCCCAGAGACGTGACCAGGCTTAGGTCAGTTGATGACGAGTTGTATAGATTTTGACCCGGGGTCCCAGAACTTCGTGCTAAAAACAAATAATTTTCTCACGGGACAATAAGCTTCAGAACAATATTGTAGTGACCTAGTGCTCGATCTGTCAAACAAGGTCACTTGCACTCAACTTGCATCAAAGCTAAAATCCCTTAGAACAGTCGTAGACAGTTATAAATACACAAATCAATAGTTTTACGTTCATATTTTACGAAGATACATTAATTACCTGTTGTCATTCATTAGTTTATCTGTAAAAAGACAAATTGTAGTATTTTTGCTTTATCAGCGCTTGAGGAAGTTTAATGGCCGCCATGTTGTTTGTTTACATCTCGCATTGCATGATGGGATTTGTTTAGACTAGAACCCAACGACGAAACTTTTCTAGAGCTGTCATCTGTCTTTGCAACTCGTTTTTAGCCTTATTTCTAGTTAATTTCTTATGTTTATAAGTCAGAATCGTAGATTAACCATTTTTCTATGTATGTAGTATGTAATTTGCGTAACTTTCATTGAAAAAAGTCCCTAGAAATGCACTTCTACTGCACTGGGTATCAAATTCCCACTATTTCCCACATGATGCGGGAATTTTGCTGGAAATGCGGGGTCTCTTCCAGCATTTTTCCCTAATACTGTGGGAAGGATTCGGCATTTTGATTGGCTAGGATTGATAGACGAAACTGAGGGAAAATCGTATGAGCCTAGTATAAATACGGTCTTCCCACAGATTTTTACTGACTTCACTTTGGAAACTTTGGAAAGGAAACATGTAGAATTATTTTAGGTATTTGAAAACATTATTTTTTAGTTTCTTTTTGTTTTATTTTGACTTTGGAATAAATTCTAAATTAGTTTTAAGCATCTAAATTTGCAGTCGTATTTATTTTGTCTGATTTTGTTTTTGAAATTAGGATTAAATTGCAGATAAGACTTTCTGGCTTTGACTTTGGCATTTATCATTGATTTTCCTGAATTGTTGACTTTGATCTAGATTATTATTGTATTTTTAGTTGTGATATTAATTATTTTGGTAAAGTTTAAACTGAATCTTTGTCTTTTTGTCTTGATTTTACCCTTGCATTTTGAAATTGAAAATAACCCTTTCCTCTTTGGCAATTATTATTTTTTTTGTGTGAAGTCCAACCCCCCCTTATTTCCCGCTAGCCATCCAACACCATGAAGGTCGAGTCGTCGAGCCACTATCGCAGCTTCCCCTAGTAGCGCGAGCGGACCACTTGCGCGCTACATAATTCTGGTGTCAGAAGTGCCGATCAGCATTCCCATCCAAACCCGCTGATCCAGAGAGCCGAATCCAGGCCTATCCAAACCGGGGAAGACAGAAACCGACTCAACCATGTACCCTGATCCGGGCCACGATCCAGCAGACCAAACCACACCATTAGTTCTGTCCAGCCTGCAGCACCTGACCATGGGCCACTTCCAAAAACAGACAGGAGACCATAGACTCAGATCAGACCCAGGTAGGAATAATTTTCACAATTATTGCCTTTTCTCTTCTCCCCAGTGCAGAACCCCTGTAGACCAGAAAGCCAGGGCACCCACTTTGGGCCATTACCAGGGCAGCCTGACCAGAGAGAACACCACCTACCATAGATTGCAGTCTGATCCGGATCCGATCCATCATCCAACCTACTATCCTGACATGAGTGGATACCAACACAGGCTTACCAATGCCATGCATCACTCCTCCTGCTACCAAGATACAAGCTACCCCTTTCAAACCCTTTATTGTAGCAGGTATCCCCATCCTAGCGCCTGTGAGCAGCCTGACATGGGTAGAAGTGAGCCGTGCTACACACAGTACAGAGACCTCCCTAGCCAATGCCATCCTGTGAGACCAGCCCGTTCCCCCAAGGGCACCAGCAGACCAGCCAGTATGGTAGCAGAGAACCAGCCATACCAGAATGACTACCGCTACCCACAGCATAGACCCTTCAATGCCATGGCGGAACCAGTGAAGTATGAATCATACCAGAGAGGTGCCAAAAGGGTCAAACTTATGTTGTCTTATAATAATTGCTCTTTAAGCTCTATTTCAGGACCGCAATCCAATGAAGGGCCAACTTTCGGTACCCGCCGAGAAGCCAAAGCTTCCAAGCACCTGAAGCAGACCCATTCCAACCTGCACAGACAACCCCAGGACCATGCAGAACCGTTTGCCATAGAGAGTAAAAGTGGGCCAAACCGAAGTCCAGCAAGCTGTAACCAGCCATTCCAGAATGACTACCCAGAGCATAAGCCCCTCTATGACATGGTAGGACCAATGGAGTATGAATCATACAAGAAAGGTGCCAAGAGGGCCAAACTTATGTTGTCCAACACTAACTTTTTTATGAGTTGTATTTCAGAACCACCATCCTATGAAGGGCCAATCCGCAGTAGCCGGCAAGAAGCAAAAGTTCCAAAGCACCCGAAGCAGACCCAGCCCAACCTGCACAGACAAACCCAGAGGCAAGCAGAACCCTTCACCATAGTGAGTGAGCAAAGCAGCTGCAACCAAGCAGACTATAATCCTTGCTCCGATGTCCGCCCCCTTGCTGCATGCCAAATACCAGAGAATCCAGACCAAAATCTGGCCAACCATAACCCTGACCAAAATGTCTGTGCCAATGCTGTCCACAACAAGCCAAGGCCGCCAGACCAGAGTCCAGCCGGATATAACCCTGACCATCCTGTCTCTGCCATTGCCACTTGGAACCAGCAAAAGCCACCAGGCGAAAGTCTGGCAGTCAGCAACTATGACCAAAATGTCTACACCAACAACCAGCCAAAGCCTCCAGACCATAGTCCGGCGGACCATAGCCATGATCCAATTGTCTGCACCTTTGCCGCCTGCGAGAAGCCTAAACCTCCAGACCAAAATTCAGCAGACCATAACCCTGGTCCAAATGTCTGCGCCTTCACCGCCTATGAGAAGCCGAAGCCGCCAGACCAAAAACCAATGGACCATAACCATGATCCCGGTGTCTGCATCTTCACCGCCTGTGAGAAGCCGAAGCCGCCAAACCAAAATCCAGCGGACCATAACCGTGATCCCCATGTCTGCACCTTCACCACCTATGAGAAACCGAAGCTGCCAGACCAAAATCGAGCGGACCATAACCATGATCCCAGTATCTGCACCTTCACCGCCTGTGAGAAGCTGAATCCGCCAAACCAGAATCCAGCGGATCATAACCATGATCCCAATGTCTGCATTTTTGCTGCCTGCAGGAAACCGAAGCCTCCAGACCAATATCCGGCAGACATTGACCCAGGCCCTAATGTCCGCACCATTGTAGCCTACAGAGAGCAAAGGCCTCCAGACCAAATACCCTTACCACCATTTGGAAACTACCAACCCAGTGACATGATGTGGTTGAAGAGAGCCCGCTACGAGCACCTCCAGTAAAGTTTACCAGACCAAGGGCCAAATTTTATAACAAATTTAGTTTTAATTTTTACAGTTGTTTATTTGTTTATAGTTATACAGAGTTCCATGACATTACCAGTCATTTGGTGGCTGTCCGCCGTTACCAGTATTACCATACCAGTGTTTGACCATCTGTAGTTTCCGTGCCAGGACCATGGTGACTGTCCAGTCCAGAGTCCAGCACCATGCCATGAGATGACTGTCCAGTCCAGTACCAGGTCATAAGATGACCGTCCAGTCCAGTGTTCAGTACCAGGTCAGGAGATGACCGTCCAGTCCAGTGTTCCGTATCAAGTCATGAGATGACCGTCCAGTCCAGTGTTCTGTACCAGGTCATGAGATGGCCGTCCAGTCCAGTGTTCCACACCAGGTCAAGAGTTGACCGTCCAGTCCAGTGTTCCGTACCAGGTCAAGAGTTGACCATCCAGTCCAGTCCAGTGTCAAGTCAAGAGATGACCGTCCAGTCTAGCATTCAGTACCAGGTCAAGAGATGACCGTCCAGTCCAGTGTTCTGTACCAGGTCAAGAGATGACCGTCCAGTCCAGTGTTCCGTACCAGGTCAAGAGTTGACCGTCCAGTCCAGTATTCCGTACCAGGCCAAGAGTTGACCGTCCAGTCCAGTGTTCCGTACCAGGTCAAGAGTTGACCGTCCAGTTCAGTGTTCCATACCAGGTCAAGAGTTGACCATCCAGTCAGTATTTTGTACCAGGTCATGTGTTGACCGTCTGTACAAGAGTTACCATTCATGAGTTGAACATCCATCGTTTCCGCACCAGGTCACAGGTTGACCATCCACCAGTGATTCCAGACTCCTCAAGAAGACCAGAGGCAGGTTTCGTTATCATGAGTTGATGATCCGTTGATGAAGTTCCATCTGTTATCCGATGTTTACGTTCTGGGCCATGGGATTTGGCCATCCGGTTTATTGGTCATGGGTTGACCGTCTGAGTGACCATCGGATGTCGCGTAAGGTCAATGGTTGACCGTCTGGGAACAACAACCGATCGTGGGCTATGAGAGACGAAAGCCCTGCTGTGAGTCAGGAGTTGATTGTCGATCCGTGGTGAGGAGCATCGATCCGTGGTGAGAAGTATCGATCCGTGGTGAAGAGTATCGATCCGTGGTGAAAAGTATCGATTCGTGGTGAAAAGTATCGATCCATGGTAAAAATATTGCTAGAAATAAACATTTAGACTATTCCGCGTAGTGATCGCGTACTGTGTGTATATCTGATGTTTGGACAATTCCGTTATCAACAGTAGTAATTATCAGATTTTTAATAATATTTCATCACAGTGTTGTCCCGCGTAATTCACTAAGCCCCTTTTTATCAGAACACTAATTTTCCCCTTTTATTAGTCAATGATGTATGAACTCTCGTTTACATCGCGACCGTAACACATACTGATGGAGAAGTAACCTACCACCTCAAGACATTCGAGGGACCTCAACGTTTACTTTAACTTTGTAAATTTTGTCTATGTACTATGTATTAGATTTAACCCTTTTCCCAGCATAATCGCACTGTCTCTATTTAGTATTTGTTGTCTGCGTTTATTATAGAAATGTGATTTGATTTCCCAAGGGAGAGAGAGAACCTTTTTATACACAAAGATCTCACTCCCTCTTGTGTCAGTCAAAATCATTGCTGAGTCGTCTACCAAAAACTGTGCTTTTCATGTAAAATGTTATTTTTGCTCTGACATCCAACCTTTTGTTGTCTTGAATAAATTCATTTGATTGCTCCAGGAGTTAGAACGAACCTTCCTGCCGAAGGATCCAACTTTCTCCTGCATCAGTGGAAAACAATGCATCATCTGCAGTAAATTGTTATTTAAATATTTGCAATGTTTAAATTAATATGTTGTTGACCATTATGTGTGTTTAATTTATGTAAACGACTGTAGCCAGGAGAAAATTTATTTTGCCACAGCAGAATAAACCATCTTCTCGCAACATTCAAAACTTAAGATGTCAAGGCTTATTTTACAAAGAATTTGCCACTTCTCACTGAATTTAATGTGAATTTTGCTTGCTTATTTGTAAATGAAACTGTTTATTCATTAATTGGTAGTGCTTCAAGCATGATAATTTGGTAAAAAAAATTTAGTCTTTGTAATTGGATTTATGCAATTACATTCCAAGCATTGTTGAGAAGAAATTGACTGGCATGTCAGCTATTGTCAATCCTTTTCCACAATGTTTTGTTCATTAAATTCCATGCATGAAGGACTTGAAATGTTACATGTTTTACAAAATGTAATTGTTTGTCAATTTATTTGTTGTCAAAAGGCAAAAAAAAAGCTCACATGTATATTGTCCTGTTATATTATAAGCATTATTGAGGAAGAATTGATCTACATTTGCATCAGCTCTTTTTCTACAATGTTTAAGTCACTTAGTTGAATGAGAAAATGTACAATAGCATTTTTTGTAATAATAATTAGCCTTTATTGTTAGCATTTGTTCATTTAGACAGATTGTTGTATGTATATAATGAATCTTAATAAGATTTCTCTGGGTACTTGGGAGAATTGGAAATACAAGTTTTGCGTTTCGATTTTTCCTCTTTACGCAGCGTTTTCTTTAACGTAATACAGATAAGAGTGTATCCTTAACCGCAGTCAGGAACACAGACTTACTAGCATTGCATTTCGTCTTTGTTTGTGTGCCAGTCGGAGCTTTGGCACACCAACAGGGGGGTAATGTAGTGACCTAGTGCTCGATCTGTCAAACAAGGTCACTTGCACTCAACTTGCATCAAAGCTAAAATCCCTTAGAACAGTCGTAGACAGTTATAAATACACAAATCAATAGTTTTACGTTCATATTTTACGAAGATACATTAATTACCTGTTGTCATTCATTAGTTTATCTGTAAAAAGACAAATTGTAGTATTTTTGCTTTATCAGCGCTTGAGGAAGTTTAATGGCCGCCATGTTGTTTGTTTACATCTCGCATTGCATGATGGGATTTGTTTAGACTAGAACCCAACGACGAAACTTTTCTAGAGCTGTCATCTGTCTTTGCAACTCGTTTTTAGCCTTATTTCTAGTTAATTTCTTATGTTTATAAGTCAGAATCGTAGATTAACCATTTTTCTATGTATGTAGTATGTAATTTGCGTAACTTTCATTGAAAAAGTCCCTAGAAATGCACTTCTACTGCACTGGGTATCAAATTCCCACTATTTCCCACATGATGCGGGAATTTTGCTGGAAATGCGGGGTCTCTTCCAGCATTTTTCCCTAATACTGTGGGAAGGATTCGGCATTTTGATTGGCTAGGATTGATAGACGAAACTGAGGGAAAATCGTATGAGCCTAGTATAAATACGGTCTTCCCACAGATTTTTACTGACTTCACTTTGGAAACTTTGGAAAGGAAACATGTAGAATTATTTTAGGTATTTGAAAACATTATTTTTTAGTTTCTTTTTGTTTTATTTTGACTTTGGAATAAATTCTAAATTAGTTTTAAGCATCTAAATTTGCAGTCGTATTTATTTTGTCTGATTTTGTTTTTGAAATTAGGATTAAATTGCAGATAAGACTTTCTGGCTTTGACTTTGGCATTTATCATTGATTTTCCTGAATTGTTGACTTTGATCTAGATTATTATTGTATTTTTAGTTGTGATATTAATTATTTTGGTAAAGTTTAAACTGAATCTTTGTCTTTTTGTCTTGATTTTACCCTTGCATTTTGAAATTGAAAATAACCCTTTCCTCTTTGGCAATTATTATTTTTTTTTGTGTGAAGTCCAACCCCCCCCTTATTTCCCGCTAGCCATCCAACACCATGAAGGTCGAGTCGTCGAGCCACTATCGCAGCTTCCCCTAGTAGCGCGAGCGGACCACTTGCGCGCTACAATATTATAGATGTGCTTGATTGACCGGGTTGTCTAAGGTCAAGAACTACATATCGTCGGTGTTATTGCAATACATCGTAACTCCAGCTTTAATCAAGCTGGAGTTACGAGGTTTTACAATAACCCGACGATATTTATAACAATCGGTCAGCGTGGTATTATACTGAATAAAAGTGAAAATTACACTACACTGCAAGATTTCTTTTTTCTTGAAAAGTATCGAACTAATAGCATTGGCTTTATTTTGACGTTATTTAGCAATCTCTAAAATCAAGGTCTAATCTGTAAATTTTGAGAATTACCTCCCTTTGACATAAACAAATAAGGAATTTAAAATGTTTGGTATTCACAAATGTATCACGGTTTTCGATTGTTTTTTTCTTTTTCTTTTTTTTTTTTTTTTTTTTTTTTTTTTTTTTTTGCAACATCATGCAGGCCTTACGTGGGATTTTTGAACCCTTTCTTCGACTAGGATTTTTCCAAAATGCCCATGCAATGGCGATTTCAATTTCCTATAGAGATTGCATTGTAAAATTTCAAGCTTTGGAACATTATGAAAATTCTGCTTTTCAAACATTATTTTCTAAACGCTAAAACAATGATATGCAAGCTTCTTTACCTTTCCTGACTGATGACTTGTCGAACTACCATTCCGTGCAGTTCGGCCTGGTTTGCATTCTTCTGCTTTGATCTCTGAAGGTTTAAATTGTGTAAAATTGCTGTTCAAATTGTACACCTGAAAAACGGACCCCTGTAACATTAAAAGGTACCGTTTTTCATACCCGTAGTTAAGATCCACAAAACGTTCAGTGGTTGGCACAACCAAGTCAATGAACAATGCGAAACACTTTCATTTGAGTTTTTTTACTGGTTGTATTTACAAGAAAAATGACAAGCAAAGTAGGTGTAGCGTTTTCACTTTTGTTCAGTATATTACATGTATAAGAAGATCTACATCATTATATTTTTATAACACACATTGTTTTTCGATATGCCAAGTTGTATAGATTTTTTGCAAAATCAGGCCCACATTAGATTTCGATTAGATTTGTAAAGTATTGTTAAATGACTTTTTTCTGGTTAGTCGCAGTCATAATCATCTTTGAATATTGGTCTTAACGGAGAAAAGGACAAACTACTAAGTTTGCTTGTGATGGTTCGAATCTTGCAGATGATTTGTATACAGCGAATCTTTCCAAGTTGTACACACCGGAGACAATTTTGTCCTTTTTGGTATATTTTATGAATATATAAGATTATATTTTCATGAAAATATCATTTTCGCAACAATGTCTGTATGAATGCTCAAATATTAATTTAGCCTGTCATTCTAGTGTAATGTATTGTGCGCATGTCTCAAGTTCAAGTCCAAACTTTGTCGTCACAAACAACTAAACTGACACGATGTAAAAACGCAAAACACGTTTTCATTAACCATTCCTTTCCTATTGCCTCGATCGGCACCATATTTGGGTACATATATGAGACAATGTATACGCTTCACGCCCTAGCAATTTTGTAGTGTTTTCTGTAAACTATCCGAACATCTGAACCGCCCATCACTAAATGCTCGTGTGTCTCGTGCATTCAGGCCACATGTTAAATCACTAATTTTTTTTGTGTACAGATTGCCACTTTAATTTACTTCTTGAAAACATACGGGAACAATGAAAGAAAATTGTGTATAAAATTCTGAGGCTTACTTTGCGAAAAGGGAACCGAGTTTTTTGGGCTTTTAGTTTGTTGTGTTTCGCAAATGAAGGTAGCTAGACGCTTTAATGTAGCCGAATCGACGATTCCAAGGTCTATGAGACGTGTAAACGACACGGGAAGATTTACAGACCACCGACGTCCCGGTCAGCTGCGTGTAACAACTGTACGTCAACATAATTGTTTACGTCATCGTCACTAACGCAACAGATTTGTGACGTCTCAGTCTACAGCAAATTCTATGGTTGGTAATCGCGGGCGGCCTACACATCGCGACATGGTGATAAATCGCCTATGAAAACACTGGGTTCGCTGTCGTCGATGTTCGATTCCAGGCTCTTAACTCACGTGCATTTTGGCATAATCTGACGTCCATTCAGGCATTATTCGTGGCTTTAAAGGTCATTTTCTGTCCTGTTATGTTAACAATTGTAACATTTACACTTTCACATGGCTACACATCGGTTTTCTAAGATGTACGAGATACCATTTATAAAAGTACTTTTTTGCGTTTTTAAATCGTGTCAGTTTATGTTTCACACGAGAATGTTCAAACCCAAGAAGCAGTCTGCACATGGCCGAGCGACATTTGACCTTGAATTATTCTGTTTCCGAAAGTTTATCTCGCCTTTGTGGATATGGGTTACATGTACATGTACTCTAATGGTAAGTAAGGACCGCGTAAACAGTTCCCAAGTTCAAGACCAGCCATCCCGCCACAAACAATGGTTTATTTCACACGACGACATTGTCTTAATCTAGTCTGCCCTTGAACCAACGGGCTCTGTTTTTAACCCTTTTCCAAACAACAATCTAGATATTGTTTTAGAATTAGTTACATGTACATGCCGGGTCTTTTTCAAAGTATATATTTTTCAAGTTCAAGATTAGTCCCCTCGCTATAAACAATTCGTCGGTTTAATTGCAAAATATCGTAACTCTAGCTTTAATCAAGCTGGAGTTACAAGGTTTTGCAAGAACACCGACAAATGGCTTTATTTCACACGAGAACGACGCATAAACCCAGCCTATCCATACTCGAGCAGAGTGAATTTAAAAAAAATGAGTTTGATAGTTTGTATCAGATTTTAGGAGATTTGTATCTATTTTTGGTGTGCCTTTAGAATTGGGTTGTATGCACTTTTAAACATTTTCCCAAGCAAGACCTGGCCCCATTTTACTAACGAATTTACGAACATTTTTTATGTAAATTTGAACGTGATAACATAAAGTTAGATCTAAGTACTGCAGTGCCTGGTTTCGACGTCTCTAGAGGAAATAGAACTTTAAAACGGTGAGAGAAAATAAGAAATTGCTGATAATTAGCAATTTCTCCCTTTCTCTCTCCACATTTCCCTATGCTTAGACATACACGCCATTCTAATACTTTTGTAAATCTAATCAGATTTTGTTCTGTTATCTAAAACTCCATTCAAATGTTGGAAAAGTCTAAAACTTTGCCGATTGAATAAGACATAGATTTTATTGACACAAACTTACACAAAGTTTCTGGTCATTTAACAATAATACGTTGAACAAAGAAAAACGTGTGAAAGGTTAGCAATATCATCTGACAGTTTTCCGAGCAAAAGACCTGGTTTTAAATTCCCTGTTTATAGTTACTTAGGAAAACCTGGAGGCAAAAGAATAAAATGTTGGTAGCCAGCATTAAATTCTTAATGCTTTCCCCTAAATATTTTCCAAAGCAATATTAAAACTTGATTTTGTCATCTATGCAGCTTTGAAATGAGATGGACCTGGAATTTTGACATAAGGAAAACATTTAACAAAGTTGATTTGTAGTCAAAAAGTTACCAAAACAGTGATGTCGTTTACTTGTTGGAGGCAGAACATGGTTAATGTAAGGAAATTTCAGAATTGATTAACAGCAAAGAATTGTGTGAGATGAATGACTCGTGGATACATTTGCTAGTTTTTTAATAGTACTCGTACATTTATCATTTGAACCCATAAGTGATACGAATTTGAAAACATTGGGTCTAACACGGAAAGACTTTGGAATACATTTCTTTCTAATGTCATCGTAAACAGAACAAACTAGCATGAAGTGATATTCGTCCTCTACATCTATATAATTGCACATAAGACAGTGTCTAAGCGAACTGTCAGATGTATCAGCATTGCATCGGCCAGATTCAATTCTTAATTTGTGGGAACTAAGTCTTAATTTCGTAAATGCATTTCTTAACTTCTTTGGCAAGTAATCCAAATACTTTTCAAACTCAAAATTAATTAGAAAGAAGCTTGATTCAGCTAAGACCGCCCTAAATATATTTTTTCCAAGATCAAGTCCAGCCATTTTGCTATAAACAATGGCTCATTTCACACGAGAACAACACGCTTTCTAACCCGCCCTTGGATTAGCGGTCTGTGACCTTAACCCTTTCCCAAACAGAGAAAATTTAGACTTTCCAATTTAAAATCTGCTGAAGACGACAAAATGGATGTTAATCAAGGTTGGATTTGTGTACATTATAGCTCAGATAATATTGAGGCAAATGAAGAAAGTGCTGATTATCAGCACTTTCTTCTTTTGCCTCAATGTTTTCCCATACCTAATCTCTTAAGGACGTTAAAACCAGGTCTAATTTGGGAATGGGTTAAAACCTTGGTCTTCAGTTTATCTCACCTTTTCGTAGCTACATATCGTCTCTTTTCAACGAAAACCTCGTAACTACAGCTTGTTTAAAGCTGTAGTTACGAGATTTTTGTTGAAAAGCAGCGATGTACTTTTACTTTCATTTATAGTGACGATCGAAAGAGGACAATCTTACATATTTCCCAAGTTCAAGATCAACCTTACTTAATCTTGTTATAAACAATGACTTGTTTCACATGAGAACAACGCCTCTTCCGGTCTACCCTTGAATACGCGTTTTTTTTTTTTTTTTTTTTTTTTTTTTTTTGTTTTTTTTTTCTTATTGTTTATTTACAAAACGCTTTACAAATACACAGATTTCTAATTTATTTACACTTTTGTCTTTCGCGGCTTTCAAATTGACAGCATATATATATAGATTATATAGTTTGAGAAAGGATTGATATGAAGAATCGTTGTTCTTTTCCAGTCAGTATAGTGTACACTTAGATTTAGACGTAAAAGTGGACGTTAAAGAGAATTAATAGGGGACGATTTTATCCAGCTAATCATGACATCTTTTCGGACAAATAATAGTATTTACATAGGTGCTGTTATAAAATCTCGCAACTACGGCTTCATTCAAGCCGTAGTTACGAGGTTTTATAACAACACCGACGGTTTATCGAAACATAACGATAAACCAGATCTATTTTTAGCACAGCATTCTGTGCTATTCGTGTACGTTAGAGTACAAGTAGACTAAAGGACAAATGGAGGAAATACTGTAGCGGTTATTAGCATTTCCTTCTTTGGTCTCAATAGTTTCAAGGTCATTCATACGATAGATCTACATTGATCACAACTACATCGTTAGTGGGTGGTCATAACCTCGTACATGTAACTACAGCTTGAAACGGTTTGAGTTACCAGATTTTGACGCCCGACTGGTGGTATATTGTTTTGAGACAGGATGATCGCAAACACATGTAATGAGGTATCAATTGCAGAATCGCGATTTCGCATTCATTCCAAAGATAGCCCATGAAACACTATTGTATAATTTAAACATAACTTGTTTCGCTGTCACTTCTATTGTTCACGAGTCCTTTCCTCAAACAACACTGTAGGATGATTCAATGGCAATGAACTTTGTGCTAAAAATAGACTGGGTTACTGTTTATGTTTTGATAAACCGTCGGTGTTGTTATAAAATCTCGTAACTACGGCATGAATCAAGCCGTAGTTACGAGATTTTATAACAACACATACGCGATAATATTGTTTGTCCAAAATTACGTCGCAGATAACTGAATAAAAACGTTCGCTATTTACTAGACCTTTCACAAACATGGCATGGTTTTGAAGTCCCTTGTGGTTAGGAAAACAGTGAGACAACAGATGCAACAGAGAAAACTTCTGAAAAACACATTCTTATTTTTTTCTCCTTGGGTCAATGCTCTCAAAAATATCATTGACTACGGACTTCTAAACCGGGAAAGTTTGGAAAACAACCAACATTCGGGTTACACTAGACAATTGAGACGGGACCTGAAAGGGTTCCTAGTAAAATCTCGCTGCTTCTCGACGAAAACAACATAACTAAATTGTTAAAACAAGCTGCAGTTGCGAGGGTTTTCTTGCTAACAGCGATTTGAGACTACCATGTTTCCAGGTGATGCTATGGATGAGTACAGCCTGATCAATATCCATGCTCTCTTGCGGTTGCTACAATATATACTCAATGAAGAAGTTTTTAGAGAACAACAAGGACCTTGAGTCTGGGTCTTGAAAAGGTCTATTGAATCTTTTGAGACTAAAGCTATGTATCCAGAAAAGTATGTGCGAACTTGCGGTATGATAATAGGGTTCAATCTTATCTAGTTAACATTGACCAAATTTCGAACAAACAATATTAGTAGCCTTTCGCCAATGCACGTTATTCTAAAACCTTGCAACCTTACAGCTTGATTTAAGCTATACATGTAGTATCTAAGTTTTATTACAACACCGACGGCTTACCAAAACATAACGGATAATCAAGTCTGTTTTTAGCACAAAATTCATTGCTATTATCCATGTTGCTCTTTTATGGTTGCTACAGATCACGAGGAAGCTGTTGGAGAACAACGTAGATCTTTATCAAACTGCACATTCAAAAGCACAGTCTGGTGAATAGAAGATCCATGTTGTTCTCAAAAGCCAAAATGACCATTTCCCAGATCCTGTTACAACTGTTAAGAAGCCAGATATTTCGAATGTCTAGTTTTCTAATTTTCGACGTTAATTTAATCAAGAAAACGAGAGAGTTGGAACTGGTGTAATTGATAAAGTGGTCGGGTTAGGTCAACACTTTTCGAAACAAGACCTCATTTTCACATTCATAATAGAAAGAGTGTGAGAAAACGTTGAGGCAAAAGAAGAAACATGCTGATTTTCAGCATTTCACCTCTTGTCACTTTATGTTCTGTGCTATATCATATCATATTTGTTTAAACAAATCATACCCTCACCAACTTTGATTGATTTTTCGCCCTCTGAATCGTTCAAATTAGGCAAGTCTAAAATTGTGTTGTTTGGAAAAGGGTTAACTACATGTAGTTTCTTGGAATGGACTTCGTGAAAAATGTCACAAGCGTCTGCATATCGTCGCTTTTCAACAAAAATCTCGTAACTGCAGCTTTAAACAAGCTGCAGTTACGAGGTTTTTGTTGAAAAGTATCGATATGTAACGCTTCCGTAAACGACAAGGCTTAAAGTGACATTTCAGAATTTTTTGTCGTAGATTTTACTTTTATTTTTATCTGAAAGAGCATATTTCCTTATGAAAGTTCTGAAAATTTCAAGCCAAAATATTGCACCGTTTACGAGAAATTTATATTTTTGTGTTAAAATTGAACAAATTGTTGTGGACAACAGTTCGGATTTATATGCAATTTATCGATTATGTCTCATTTTTAAATGCGTGTTTCTCGCTTATTGGTAACAACTTAAAAAAAACTAATAGTATTTATACTCATTAGAATAACCAATCTTGACATCAAGACATACTTTCAAAAATTGAAATTGGAATGAAATGTCCCTTTAAGGTCTCCAAACCCTCAAAAGCACCAAAGAGCCAGAGGCGAAATTTGAAAAGTGCCAATAATTCCTAAAGTGTGTTACATTTCCATTCCAAATACAAAAATAAACATTTTGTACGGTTTAGAATTTTGAATGAATGTATACTTATGGAAGTAATTGACAAAAATGTTCAAAATTACCTCCCTTTAGATCTATATGAATATAGAGTAAAAATGTTTGTAAATTATTTTCTTCTTGAAGCATAATCTTGAAATCCGGCACGGTGAATCAACTTATGTGAAGTGTATTTACAAGTGTGTGTAATTTGATGCATTTCGTATGGCTAGAAAGTGCTGGGTTTTTTTTCAGGGTCTGTAAACCTTAATTCTAGTTTTCCATCAAATGTATTGTAGATGACTTATTACATGTATAAGTTTCTAAAAGCAGAATATGTCTATGTTATACCCTATAAGCATGGAAGTAAAAGAAGAAAGTGCTATTTTTTTTCTCTTGATGCTTCTCAATCAATCAATCAGAGACTTTTTTAAAGTGTAACGAAAATTGAAATAAGAATTTAACTTTCGATGTTCATGGAAACGAACGTATTCATACAAAAAGTCGTCAATCGTTGTAGAATTGAGATATTTTCGATTTGCTTAGCCAAACAATTCCACGGCGTATTGTTTAATGCAAATTACATCCCGGTTTCTCTAGTTGAGATGCATTCTTGTTTATCGCCGCTTTTTATAAAGAAAACTCACATTTGCAGCTTTTTTTAAGGTATTCACACACTAATGGGCATAAAATTCTACGGGATGGATAACTTTATTTTTTCAATCTATATACAAAGAGACACCTTTTCTGAAGAGATAATGGAATTTTACCGCTATTTTACAATTTTATGACAAAGTTAAGATTTATCACACCGATATGAAAAATGGGCATTTCGCGCACTGAGTAACAGATACTCAAAACTGAATAAAAAGTGACATTTCCCACAGATATCCATCAAACAAGAGCTTAATAAATATATTATATTGTGTCAACAATAATATTGGAAAAAATGCAAAAGTCGGAATGCATAGTAACAAAATTCTCTTAAAAATATGTTTGATTTTTTGGGGGGTTGTCATATTTACAAAGTCATTCTACATTAAGTACAGTACGGAATATCAGGAATTTGACAATCAGAACGGAACGTGAGCGATCGGTGAATGCAACCCGAGCGGAACTGAATGATCGCGATTGAACGCTGAACGTTTTCATAAAATGCCCAAAAAACAATCATTCAATCTTTGCGATCAGCTGAGTGCTATTTTTGAATGAACGTTTATTGCCTCATTAATAGAATTATTTTTAACGAAATTCCCCAATCCTTATTTTTTAAATAACAGTTTCCGAGCCTATTATTATAGATCTATCTATTTTTTTAATAAATAAAAAAAATCGTTTTCAATGTTTAATATTTTTTAAAAGCAGCAGATGTCAAATTGAGACCGATTTATAAATTACTCAAAATAATTTCGAGTTATTCCCCTTTTTGATTGGAAACGGGCGGCATTTCCAAAATGGCTGAATGTCAAATATTTGGCGAACGTCACCTCTGATTTACCTTAATCCTTTCCAATTAATGTTTACATATATTCTCTCACTGCTGCCCGTAGTTTAGTATTGTTTGACCACATTAAACTCATACTGATTAAATTTCGTGTGCAAAGTCCGTTAGTTGAGTGTCGTAACAAAACAATGAACAGTAGATCTAGATCTATAATAGAATGAGAACAAAAATAGTAAATTTTGTGTGTATTTAACCCTTTTCCAAAATGAACAGTAGAATGAGAACAAATCTCTTGTCATTCGGTGAACCAATTACCCCAACACATCTTGTCCAAAAACACCTGGGAGCACAAGGCCTTTATCAGGCCCATCGGAGGGGACAGGAGGCGGGGATTCAAGGGAATCTCACCTCTTGCCCTTTCGAGGGGCCTGACATCGGCCTTGTCAAGGACAATTAACCCATTACCAAACGACAAAATTTTAGGGTGGTCCAAATTGAAAGATCTTGCAAACGACAATTTGAACTGAATGGAATTTTTAATTTTTATGTCTTTTTGGATAGAAAACATTGTGGTAAATGAAGAAATTGCTTGTCACAAGCAATTCCTTTATTTTCCACGATGTTTTCCCAAGCATTTTTCTTTAAGGGTGTCAAAAGGCGTCAATGTGTGGGAATGGGTTAACCCTTTCCCAAACGACAACATTTTAGAGTGGTTCACTTCAAAATCTGCCACAAATGACAAAATGGAAGTTATTAAAGAGAGAATTTGTGTAAAATATGCCATAGAAAATATTGAGACAAAAGGAGAAACTGCTGGTTATCAGCAGTTTCTTCTTTTGTTTCAATGTTTTCCCAAGCATTTTCTATCAGGGACGTCAAAACCAGGTCTTGTTTGGGAAAGGGTTAAGAAAGTCCTGCCGTTGAAAGAAGGCGGGCTCCTGGTGGAGGTGTGCTTGGCGGAGCAGCTCGTTAAGCTACTCAATCGAGACTCCCTTATCATCTGTGGTAAGCCGTGCTTTGCGTACCGACCAGATGATATGGTTACGGTTAAGGGAGTCGTCCGTAACATCCCTGTGGATGTGGATCCACAGGGATTTAGTGAGACCCTCGAGGCGGAGGTCAACAATAATAAGGTCCCCATCATGCACGCCTGGAGGATCTATCATCCAGATGATCCGACGGAGGCGCTGATCGTCACATTCTTCCGCAATACCTTGCCGGGGGAGGTGATGGTCAGTGGTTCTGTCCTATCCCTGCCGGTAGCACCATACTACAAACTGTCCCTCAGGTGCTACCAATGTCATAAAGTTCGGGCACACCTCTGCTAGGTGCCCAAATGAGGGTAGATGTGCCCGCTGTGCGGGTACTCATGATAAGCGGCTGTGCGACGCTGACCGAAGCGTCCGCAGGTGCGCAAACTGTGGGGGATCCCATTCCCTACGGTCTGTGTTTTCCCGGGAGTACCAATTAGCATCCCAGATTCGAATGTACAGGGATGCCAAGGGGTGCTCTTGGGCTAGGGCAGCGAGCGAATGCCCCGCAGCCAGGGTTGCTGCCACAGAAGCCCCCCGTACAAGAGGCCCAGATGAAAAAGACCCCCCAGCCCCATCCCAGCCCCCCACTATAGCTAAAACTATGCCCCAGAGGTCTGCTTGTAATTCCCCCCTCCCCTCCCCTCAATCAATCAAATTCAAGTAATAAGGGTAAGTGCAAAACCCCATCACCCCCAAAGAGCTAAAGAGTGCCAATTTCAGTCTAAATTATGAAGAAAAAGCAGAAAATAGCCGAAAACCGGGCTGCTATAAAGAATGAGCATCTGCTCAAAGCAGCCCCGGGTCAGCGTGCTCCCCGGAGAAACAAGGCCCTCGATTCGAATTTAATTATGACAAAACCAGTTCGGTTCGCATGCTGACCATCACCAATACTGACAAATCAAAAAAAGTTGTCCACGCCATGTGCACAATTGCCAAAGGTCACGGTCACTGGTCCGAGCATGGTAGAGAAGGAGCCACACTGTAACAAGAGTTGTCCGCGGACAACATAGCTCGCCTATACGGGAGCTTGTCACAAAAACAGCTATTTTTTTTAAAAGTACATCAAACTCCAAGGTCAAGGTCACAAGGTCAAGGGTCATGGTCCCAAATGAAAGGTCTTGGCAGGAGGTTACTGTCCATGTGTGAAATATCAAGGCTCTATCAATAATAGTGCATGAGATATAGGCCAGGTTAAAGTTTTTCAAAAGAAGGTCAAACTCCAAGGTCAAGGTCACTAGGTTAAAGGTCATGGTCCCAAATGAAAGGTCTTGTCGAGATGTATCCATGTATGAAATATCAAGGCTGTATCTCTAATAGTGCCTGAGATATAGACCAGGTTAAAGTTTTTCAAGTGAAGACGCGACGGGACGCGACGCCGACGCCGACACTAGGGCTGTGACATTAGCTCCTTGGACATAAAGTCTCGGCTTGCTAAAATTGAAAAAAACACCAGTCAAGGCCCTAAATAACTCAGGCTCCTTCTTGACCATCTCCAGCTCCGATAGTTCTGGAGTTGACATGCTGGGGCCACTATCTACAAACAACAGCCCCATCTCATACCCAAATACCCACAACAAAGGGGCCTGTAGCTCAACGCCAAATGACAAGGAGGGCAGCTCGACATTTACCGACGTCTCACAGGTAGACGACGTGAGTGTCGGCCCCCCCCCCCCCTTGTCAAGTCGGTCCGGGAAGTCGACACTCAAACCACTGTTGAAAGGGCTAACGCAGACAGCCAGACTCCATTTACTCAAAAAAATGATGCTTCAGTGCAGCCAGTGCCTCAAATAAACAGTAAAATGATCCCTATTAATATTAGTATTTTGGTTACAAATTTGACCAGTCTAATATCTAAAAACCCAGAACCAAATGAAGGTCTGATCAGGATCACCGTTCTAGAATCAGTTTCTCAATTTCACTCTGGTCATCCTGGTAAGAGGAGAGACAACCCGGACCCAGATCAGGTCGCACGGCCGGCACAACGGGCCACTCTGGCCAGAACGGGAACGGATATAAAGAAACCATGGTCGCTTCCGAAACCAAAAATCCCTGGAGGGGCTTCCAGACTGTAGAGCCTACCCTCACCCAGTAAGTTGGGTGGGGCGCGGCGACACAGTCGGTATTGGGAAAGCTGTCTATCCAATATTGGCTTTCATGATCGGACCGATATCGGCTGTCAAAATTGGGCGTTTATCGGCTGTGTAACAATATCTTACCGATATTGGCTTTCATGATCAGACAGATATCGGCTCCATTGATTTTCCCAATATCGACTTCCATGTTCAGTCCAATTATGGACCTGTAGTCCAAAAGCTGGTTAACCCTTTCCCAAACAAGACCTGGATTTGATGTCCCTATGGAAAAAGGCTTGGGAAAACATTGAGACAAAAGAAGAAACTGCTGATGACCAGCAGTTTCTCCTTTTGTCTCAATATTTTCTATGCCATATTTTACACAAATCCTATCTTTGGTAACATCCGTTTTGTCATTTGTTGCAATTTTTGAAGTGGATCACCCTGAAAATTTGTCGTTTGGGAAAGGGTTAACCGATATCGGCTTTCATGATAGGACCGATATATCGTCTCCTATGATCGGTCTGATATCCTCCGTCAAAATCGGGCATTTATCGGTTCTGTAACACCAAACGATATCTGCCGACATATGGTAGAATGATACATGTAGGCTTAGTCAACTTATCAAGAAATTGCTGATAATTGAATTAAGGTAGTCAAACCCTAATGAGATTCATGCAACTTCAAAATTTTCCGAGCAACATCGTTAACATTTGATACGTAACGGGAATTTATATGTGCGACGTTGTAAACATTCCTCGGTGAAAAGTTCCACAGGCATATGTTAACAACATGACCCAAATAATTCCAACATCCTGTGAATCTCATTTTTGATGGACTGCCTTAGGAAGATGTTGGTAATGTCCGCTGTACTTTGTCAGATGAATGGCTGTATTCTGGTATTCTGCTTTGATGGCTTATGGCTTTGCCAATGTATGGTAGAATGATACATGGCGGCTTTTACAACTGAACAATACATTGCTCATGATGATTGAATTAAGGTACTCAACCCCTAAAGAGATTCATGCAACATTGTTATAACATTGTTACCTTATCCAACTTATGTGGGCGACATAATTAACATGCACTGGTGGAGAATTCCATGGCTGAATGTTAACAACATTACCGGAATACTAATCTGATGTTGCATGAATCTTATAAGGAATGGACTACCTTAAGAACATGTGGGAAATGTTGGCTGTACTTTTTCAGATGAATGGCTGTATTCTGGTATTCTGCTTTAACCCTTTCCCAAACGACAAAATTTTAGGGTGGTCCAATTTGAAAACTGCTGCAGACGACAAAACAAATATTATTAGAGACAGGAATTGAGTACAAAATAGCTCAGAAAATATTGAGGCAAAAGGAGAAAGTGCTGATTATCAGCACTTTCTTCTTTTGTCTCAATGTTTTCCAAAGGCTTTTTGATTAGGGGCGTCAAAACCAGGTCTTGTTTGGGAAAGGGTTAATGGATTATGGCTTTGCCGACATATAGTAGATTATGATAAAAGTGTATGTCGGCTGTGCCAACTTATAAATAGATTGCTGATAATCGAATTAAGGTAGTCCACCCCTTATGAGATTCATGCACATTCAGAATTTTTCGATCGATGTTGTTAAATTTTGTAACGTAATCCGAATACATATGTGCCACATTGATATTATTCCGCTAATAATTTCAATGTCACATTAATCTCGTTTGGGAATTGGACCACCTTAGGACAATGTTCGTAATGTCCGCTGTACTTTGTCAGATGAATGGCTGTATTCTGCTTTGATGGCTTATGGCTTTGCAGATGTATGGTAGAATGATACATGTCAGCTTTTACAACTGAACAAAACATTGCTGATGATTGAATTAAGGTACTCAACCCCTAAAGAGATTCATGCGAAATTGTTAAAACAAGCTGCAGTTGCGAGGGTTTTCTTGCTAAACAGCGATTTGAGACTACCATGTTTCCAGGTGATGCTATGGATGAGTACAGCCTGATCAATATCCATGCTCTCTTGCGGTTGCTACAATATATACTCAATGAAGAAGTTTTTAGAGAACAACAAGGACCTTGAGTCTGGGTCTTGAAAAGGTCTATTGAATCTTTTGAGACTAAAGCTATGTATCCAGAAAAGTATGTGCGAACTTGCGGTATGATAATAGGGTTCAATCTTATCTAGTTAACATTGACCAAATTTCGAACAAACAATATTAGTAGCCTTTCGCCAATGCACGTTATTCTAAAACCTTGCAACCTTACAGCTTGATTTAAGCTATACATGTAGTATCTAAGTTTTATTACAACACCGACGGCTTACCAAAACATAACGGATAATCAAGTCTGTTTTTAGCACAAAATTCATTGCTATTATCCATGTTGCTCTTTTATGGTTGCTACAGATCACGAGGAAGCTGTTGGAGAACAACGTAGATCTTTATCAAACTGCACATTCAAAAGCACAGTCTGGTGAATAGAAGATCCATGTTGTTCTCAAAAGCCAAAATGACCATTTCCCAGATCCTGTTACAACTGTTAAGAAGCCAGATATTTCGAATGTCTAGTTTTCTAATTTTCGACGTTAATTTAATCAAGAAAACGAGAGAGTTGGAACTGGTGTAATTGATAAAGTGGTCGGGTTAGGTCAACACTTTTCGAAACAAGACCTCATTTTCACATTCATAATAGAAAGAGTGTGAGAAAACGTTGAGGCAAAAGAAGAAACATGCTGATTTTCAGCATTTCACCTCTTGTCACTTTATGTTCTGTGCTATATCATATCATATTTGTTTAAACAAATCATACCCTCACCAACTTTGATTGATTTTTCGCCCTCTGAATCGTTCAAATTAGGCAAGTCTAAAATTGTGTTGTTTGGAAAAGGGTTAACTACATGTAGTTTCTTGGAATGGACTTCGTGAAAAATGTCACAAGCGTCTGCATATCGTCGCTTTTCAACAAAAATCTCGTAACTGCAGCTTTAAACAAGCTGCAGTTACGAGGTTTTTGTTGAAAAGTATCGATATGTAACGCTTCCGTAAACGACAAGGCTTAAAGTGACATTTCAGAATTTTTTGTCGTAGATTTTACTTTTATTTTTATCTGAAAGAGCATATTTCCTTATGAAAGTTCTGAAAATTTCAAGCCAAAATATTGCACCGTTTACGAGAAATTTATATTTTTGTGTTAAAATTGAACAAATTGTTGTGGACAACAGTTCGGATTTATATGCAATTTATCGATTATGTCTCATTTTTAAATGCGTGTTTCTCGCTTATTGGTAACAACTTAAAAAAAACTAATAGTATTTATACTCATTAGAATAACCAATCTTGACATCAAGACATACTTTCAAAAATTGAAATTGGAATGAAATGTCCCTTTAAGGTCTCCAAACCCTCAAAAGCACCAAAGAGCCAGAGGCGAAATTTGAAAAGTGCCAATAATTCCTAAAGTGTGTTACATTTCCATTCCAAATACAAAAATAAACATTTTGTACGGTTTAGAATTTTGAATGAATGTATACTTATGGAAGTAATTGACAAAAATGTTCAAAATTACCTCCCTTTAGATCTATATGAATATAGAGTAAAAATGTTTGTAAATTATTTTCTTCTTGAAGCATAATCTTGAAATCCGGCACGGTGAATCAACTTATGTGAAGTGTATTTACAAGTGTGTGTAATTTGATGCATTTCGTATGGCTAGAAAGTGCTGGGTTTTTTTTCAGGGTCTGTAAACCTTAATTCTAGTTTTCCATCAAATGTATTGTAGATGACTTATTACATGTATAAGTTTCTAAAAGCAGAATATGTCTATGTTATACCCTATAAGCATGGAAGTAAAAGAAGAAAGTGCTATTTTTTTTCTCTTGATGCTTCTCAATCAATCAATCAGAGACTTTTTTAAAGTGTAACGAAAATTGAAATAAGAATTTAACTTTCGATGTTCATGGAAACGAACGTATTCATACAAAAAGTCGTCAATCGTTGTAGAATTGAGATATTTTCGATTTGCTTAGCCAAACAATTCCACGGCGTATTGTTTAATGCAAATTACATCCCGGTTTCTCTAGTTGAGATGCATTCTTGTTTATCGCCGCTTTTTATAAAGAAAACTCACATTTGCAGCTTTTTTTAAGGTATTCACACACTAATGGGCATAAAATTCTACGGGATGGATAACTTTATTTTTTCAATCTATATACAAAGAGACACCTTTTCTGAAGAGATAATGGAATTTTACCGCTATTTTACAATTTTATGACAAAGTTAAGATTTATCACACCGATATGAAAAATGGGCATTTCGCGCACTGAGTAACAGATACTCAAAACTGAATAAAAAGTGACATTTCCCACAGATATCCATCAAACAAGAGCTTAATAAATATATTATATTGTGTCAACAATAATATTGGAAAAAATGCAAAAGTCGGAATGCATAGTAACAAAATTCTCTTAAAAATATGTTTGATTTTTTGGGGGGTTGTCATATTTACAAAGTCATTCTACATTAAGTACAGTACGGAATATCAGGAATTTGACAATCAGAACGGAACGTGAGCGATCGGTGAATGCAACCCGAGCGGAACTGAATGATCGCGATTGAACGCTGAACGTTTTCATAAAATGCCCAAAAAACAATCATTCAATCTTTGCGATCAGCTGAGTGCTATTTTTGAATGAACGTTTATTGCCTCATTAATAGAATTATTTTTAACGAAATTCCCCAATCCTTATTTTTTAAATAACAGTTTCCGAGCCTATTATTATAGATCTATCTATTTTTTTAATAAATAAAAAAAATCGTTTTCAATGTTTAATATTTTTTAAAAGCAGCAGATGTCAAATTGAGACCGATTTATAAATTACTCAAAATAATTTCGAGTTATTCCCCTTTTTGATTGGAAACGGGCGGCATTTCCAAAATGGCTGAATGTCAAATATTTGGCGAACGTCACCTCTGATTTACCTTAATCCTTTCCAATTAATGTTTACATATATTCTCTCACTGCTGCCCGTAGTTTAGTATTGTTTGACCACATTAAACTCATACTGATTAAATTTCGTGTGCAAAGTCCGTTAGTTGAGTGTCGTAACAAAACAATGAACAGTAGATCTAGATCTATAATAGAATGAGAACAAAAATAGTAAATTTTGTGTGTATTTAACCCTTTTCCAAAATGAACAGTAGAATGAGAACAAATCTCTTGTCATTCGGTGAACCAATTACCCCAACACATCTTGTCCAAAAACACCTGGGAGCACAAGGCCTTTATCAGGCCCATCGGAGGGGACAGGAGGCGGGGATTCAAGGGAATCTCACCTCTTGCCCTTTCGAGGGGCCTGACATCGGCCTTGTCAAGGACAATTAACCCATTACCAAACGACAAAATTTTAGGGTGGTCCAAATTGAAAGATCTTGCAAACGACAATTTGAACTGAATGGAATTTTTAATTTTTATGTCTTTTTGGATAGAAAACATTGTGGTAAATGAAGAAATTGCTTGTCACAAGCAATTCCTTTATTTTCCACGATGTTTTCCCAAGCATTTTTCTTTAAGGGTGTCAAAAGGCGTCAATGTGTGGGAATGGGTTAACCCTTTCCCAAACGACAACATTTTAGAGTGGTTCACTTCAAAATCTGCCACAAATGACAAAATGGAAGTTATTAAAGAGAGAATTTGTGTAAAATATGCCATAGAAAATATTGAGACAAAAGGAGAAACTGCTGGTTATCAGCAGTTTCTTCTTTTGTTTCAATGTTTTCCCAAGCATTTTCTATCAGGGACGTCAAAACCAGGTCTTGTTTGGGAAAGGGTTAAGAAAGTCCTGCCGTTGAAAGAAGGCGGGCTCCTGGTGGAGGTGTGCTTGGCGGAGCAGCTCGTTAAGCTACTCAATCGAGACTCCCTTATCATCTGTGGTAAGCCGTGCTTTGCGTACCGACCAGATGATATGGTTACGGTTAAGGGAGTCGTCCGTAACATCCCTGTGGATGTGGATCCACAGGGATTTAGTGAGACCCTCGAGGCGGAGGTCAACAATAATAAGGTCCCCATCATGCACGCCTGGAGGATCTATCATCCAGATGATCCGACGGAGGCGCTGATCGTCACATTCTTCCGCAATACCTTGCCGGGGGAGGTGATGGTCAGTGGTTCTGTCCTATCCCTGCCGGTAGCACCATACTACAAACTGTCCCTCAGGTGCTACCAATGTCATAAAGTTCGGGCACACCTCTGCTAGGTGCCCAAATGAGGGTAGATGTGCCCGCTGTGCGGGTACTCATGATAAGCGGCTGTGCGACGCTGACCGAAGCGTCCGCAGGTGCGCAAACTGTGGGGGATCCCATTCCCTACGGTCTGTGTTTTCCCGGGAGTACCAATTAGCATCCCAGATTCGAATGTACAGGGATGCCAAGGGGTGCTCTTGGGCTAGGGCAGCGAGCGAATGCCCCGCAGCCAGGGTTGCTGCCACAGAAGCCCCCCGTACAAGAGGCCCAGATGAAAAAGACCCCCCAGCCCCATCCCAGCCCCCCACTATAGCTAAAACTATGCCCCAGAGGTCTGCTTGTAATTCCCCCCTCCCCTCCCCTCAATCAATCAAATTCAAGTAATAAGGGTAAGTGCAAAACCCCATCACCCACAAAGAGCTAAAGAGTGCCAATTTCAGTCTAAATTATGAAGAAAAAGCAGAAAATAGCCGAAAACCGGGCTGCTATAAAGAATGAGCATCTGCTCAAAGCAGCCCCGGGTCAGCGTGCTCCCCGGAGAAACAAGGCCCTCGATTCGAATTTAATTATGACAAAACCAGTTCGGTTCGCATGCTGACCATCACCAATACTGACAAATCAAAAAAAGTTGTCCACGCCATGTGCACAATTGCCAAAGGTCACGGTCACTGGTCCGAGCATGGTAGAGAAGGAGCCACACTGTAACAAGAGTTGTCCGCGGACAACATAGCTCGCCTATACGGGAGCTTGTCACAAAAACAGCTATTTTTTTTAAAAGTACATCAAACTCCAAGGTCAAGGTCACAAGGTCAAGGGTCATGGTCCCAAATGAAAGGTCTTGGCAGGAGGTTACTGTCCATGTGTGAAATATCAAGGCTCTATCAATAATAGTGCATGAGATATAGGCCAGGTTAAAGTTTTTCAAAAGAAGGTCAAACTCCAAGGTCAAGGTCACTAGGTTAAAGGTCATGGTCCCAAATGAAAGGTCTTGTCGAGATGTATCCATGTATGAAATATCAAGGCTGTATCTCTAATAGTGCCTGAGATATAGACCAGGTTAAAGTTTTTCAAGTGAAGACGCGACGGGACGCGACGCCGACGCCGACACTAGGGCTGTGACATTAGCTCCTTGGACATAAAGTCTCGGCTTGCTAAAATTGAAAAAAACACCAGTCAAGGCCCTAAATAACTCAGGCTCCTTCTTGACCATCTCCAGCTCCGATAGTTCTGGAGTTGACATGCTGGGGCCACTATCTACAAACAACAGCCCCATCTCATACCCAAATACCCACAACAAAGGGGCCTGTAGCTCAACGCCAAATGACAAGGAGGGCAGCTCGACATTTACCGACGTCTCACAGGTAGACGACGTGAGTGTCGGCCCCCCCCCCCCCCCCCTTGTCAAGTCGGTCCGGGAAGTCGACACTCAAACCACTGTTGAAAGGGCTAACGCAGACAGCCAGACTCCATTTACTCAAAAAAATGATGCTTCAGTGCAGCCAGTGCCTCAAATAAACAGTAAAATGATCCCTATTAATATTAGTATTTTGGTTACAAATTTGACCAGTCTAATATCTAAAAACCCAGAACCAAATGAAGGTCTGATCAGGATCACCGTTCTAGAATCAGTTTCTCAATTTCACTCTGGTCATCCTGGTAAGAGGAGAGACAACCCGGACCCAGATCAGGTCGCACGGCCGGCACAACGGGCCACTCTGGCCAGAACGGGAACGGATATAAAGAAACCATGGTCGCTTCCGAAACCAAAAATCCCTGGAGGGGCTTCCAGACTGTAGAGCCTACCCTCACCCAGTAAGTTGGGTGGGGCGCGGCGACACAGTCGGTATTGGGAAAGCTGTCTATCCAATATTGGCTTTCATGATCGGACCGATATCGGCTGTCAAAATTGGGCGTTTATCGGCTGTGTAACAATATCTTACCGATATTGGCTTTCATGATCAGACAGATATCGGCTCCATTGATTTTCCCAATATCGACTTCCATGTTCAGTCCAATTATGGACCTGTAGTCCAAAAGCTGGTTAACCCTTTCCCAAACAAGACCTGGATTTGATGTCCCTATGGAAAAAGGCTTGGGAAAACATTGAGACAAAAGAAGAAACTGCTGATGACCAGCAGTTTCTCCTTTTGTCTCAATATTTTCTATGCCATATTTTACACAAATCCTATCTTTGGTAACATCCGTTTTGTCATTTGTTGCAATTTTTGAAGTGGATCACCCTGAAAATTTGTCGTTTGGGAAAGGGTTAACCGATATCGGCTTTCATGATAGGACCGATATATCGTCTCCTATGATCGGTCTGATATCCTCCGTCAAAATCGGGCATTTATCGGTTCTGTAACACCAAACGATATCTGCCGACATATGGTAGAATGATACATGTAGGCTTAGTCAACTTATCAAGAAATTGCTGATAATTGAATTAAGGTAGTCAAACCCTAATGAGATTCATGCAACTTCAAAATTTTCCGAGCAACATCGTTAACATTTGATACGTAACGGGAATTTATATGTGCGACGTTGTAAACATTCCTCGGTGAAAAGTTCCACAGGCATATGTTAACAACATGACCCAAATAATTCCAACATCCTGTGAATCTCATTTTTGATGGACTGCCTTAGGAAGATGTTGGTAATGTCCGCTGTACTTTGTCAGATGAATGGCTGTATTCTGGTATTCTGCTTTGATGGCTTATGGCTTTGCCAATGTATGGTAGAATGATACATGGCGGCTTTTACAACTGAACAATACATTGCTCATGATGATTGAATTAAGGTACTCAACCCCTAAAGAGATTCATGCAACATTGTTATAACATTGTTACCTTATCCAACTTATGTGGGCGACATAATTAACATGCACTGGTGGAGAATTCCATGGCTGAATGTTAACAACATTACCGGAATACTAATCTGATGTTGCATGAATCTTATAAGGAATGGACTACCTTAAGAACATGTGGGAAATGTTGGCTGTACTTTTTCAGATGAATGGCTGTATTCTGGTATTCTGCTTTAACCCTTTCCCAAACGACAAAATTTTAGGGTGGTCCAATTTGAAAACTGCTGCAGACGACAAAACAAATATTATTAGAGACAGGAATTGAGTACAAAATAGCTCAGAAAATATTGAGGCAAAAGGAGAAAGTGCTGATTATCAGCACTTTCTTCTTTTGTCTCAATGTTTTCCAAAGGCTTTTTGATTAGGGGCGTCAAAACCAGGTCTTGTTTGGGAAAGGGTTAATGGATTATGGCTTTGCCGACATATAGTAGATTATGATAAAAGTGTATGTCGGCTGTGCCAACTTATAAATAGATTGCTGATAATCGAATTAAGGTAGTCCACCCCTTATGAGATTCATGCACATTCAGAATTTTTCGATCGATGTTGTTAAATTTTGTAACGTAATCCGAATACATATGTGCCACATTGATATTATTCCGCTAATAATTCCAATGTCACATTAATCTCGTTTGGGAATTGGACCACCTTAGGACAATGTTCGTAATGTCCGCTGTACTTTGTCAGATGAATGGCTGTATTCTGCTTTGATGGCTTATGGCTTTGCAGATGTATGGTAGAATGATACATGTCAGCTTTTACAACTGAACAAAACATTGCTGATGATTGAATTAAGGTACTCAACCCCTAAAGAGATTCATGCGAAATTGTTAACATAGTTACCTTATCCAAACTTATATGGGCAACATCATTAAAATGCACTGGTGGAGAATTCCATGGCTGAATGTTAACAACATTAACGGAATACTAATCTGATGTCGCATAAATCTTATAAATAAAGGATGGACTACCTTAAGGTTTACAGACCCTGAAAAATTCACCACTTTCCTGCTGTACGAAATGCGTCAAATTACACACAATTGCAAATACACTTTACATAAGTTGATTCACATTGCCGGATTTCAAGATTATGCTTCTTTTAGAAGAAAATAATTTACAAATATCATTTTATTCTATTTTCATAAACAAGGGAGGTAATCTTGAACATTTTTGTCAAATATTTCCATAAGTATGCATTAATTCAACATTTCAAACTGTTCAAAATGCTTAAATATTTGTATTTGAAATGGAAATGCAACACAGTTTAGGAAAAACTTGCACTTTTAAAATTTCACATCTGGGTTTTTGGTGCTTTTGAGGGTCTGGATACCTTAAGAACATGTTGGAAATGTTGGCTGAATGGCTGTATTCTTGTATTCTGCTGGTTTTGCCGACATATGGTAGAATGATTCATGTCATCTTTGCGAACTTATAAATAGATTGGTGATAATTGAATTAAGGTAGTCCACCCCTTATGAGATTCATGCACCTTCAGAATTTTTCGATCGACGTTGTTAAACTTTGTAACGTAATCCGAATTGATATGTGCCACATTGATATTATTTCGCTAATAATTTCAATGTCACATGAATCTCATTTGGGATGGACCACCTTAGGACGATGTTGGTAATGTCCGCTGTACTTTGTCAGATGAATGGCTGTATTCTGGTATTCTGCTTTGATGGCTTATGGCTTTGCAGATGTATGGTAGAATGATACATGTCAGCTTTTACAACTGAACAAAACATTGCTGATGATTGAATTAAGGTACTCAACCCGTGGAGAGATTCATGCGAAATTGTTAACATAGTTACCTAATCCAAACTTATATGGGCGACATAATTAACATGCACTGGTGGAGAATTCCACGGCTGAATGTTAACAACATTAACGGAATACTAATCTGATGTCACATGAATCTTACAAGGGATGGACTACCTTAAGAACATGTTCGAAATGTTTGCTGTACTTTGTCAGATGAATGGCTGTATTCTTGTATTCTGCTTAAATGGATTATGGCTTTGCTGACCTATAGTAGAATGATAAAAGTGTATTTCGGCTGTGCCAACTTATACATAGATTGCTGATAATTGAATTATGGTAGTCCACCCCTTATGAGATTCATGCACCTTCAGAATTTTTCGATCATCGTTGTTAAACTTTGTAACGCAATCCGAATTGATATGTGCAACATTGATATTATTCCGCTGTGAAACGTTCCACAACTACATGTTAACGACATTGCAGGAATAATTTCAAAGTCACATGAATCTCATTTGGGATGGACCACCTTAGGACGATGTTGGTAATGTGCGCTGTACTTTGTCAGATGAATGGCTGTATTCTGGTATTCTGCTTTGATGGCTCAGTCTGGCTTTGCCAATGTATGGTAGAATGATAGTAACATGTCAGCTTTTACAACTGAACAATACATTGCTGATGATTGAATTAAGGTACTCGACCCCTAAAGAGATTCATGCGAAATTGTTAACATTGTAACCTAACTTATATGTGCGACATCATTAACATGCAATTGTGGAGAATTCCCCGGCTGAATGTTAACAACATTACCGGAATACTAATCTGATGTCGTGTGAATCTTATAAATAAGGGATGGAATACCTTAAGATCATGTTGGAAATGTTGGCTGTTCTTTGTCAGATGAATGGCTGTATTCTGGTATTCTGCTTAAATGGATTATGGCTTTGCTGACATATGGCAGAATGATTCATGTTGGCTTTGCCAACTTAAAAATAGATTACTGATAATTGAATTAAGGAATTCAACCCTTATGAGATTCATGCACCTTCAAAATGTTTCGATCGACGTTGTTAAACTTTGTAAGGTAATCCGAATTGATATGTGCGACATTGATATTATTCCGCTTTGAAATGTTCCACAACAACATGCTAACCACATTGCAGGAATAATTTCTATGTTACATGAATCTCATTTGGGATGATCTACCTTAGGAAGATGTTGGTAATGTGCGCTGTACTTTGTCAGATGAATGACTCTATTCTGGTATTCTGCTTTGATGGATTAAGGCTTTGCTGACATATGGTAGAATGATTCATGTCGGCTTTGTTAAGTTATGAATAGATTACTGATATTTGAATTAAGGTAGTCCATCCCTAATGAGATTCATGCAACATTCTAAACATATGTTACCTAGTCCGAGCTTATTTGTGTGACGTCATTAACATAAGGTGGTGGAATGCTGCACCGCAGTATGTTAACCACATTGCCGGATTCCGATGTCGCATGAATCTCATTTGGGATGGACTACCTTAAGAACATGTTGCAAATATTGGCTGTACTTTTTCAGATGAATGGCTGTATTCTGGTATTCTGCTTTGATGGCTTATGGCTTCGCTGACATATGGTAGATTATGATTCATGTCGGCTATGCCAACTTATTAATAGATTGCTGATAATTGAATTAAGGTAGTCCACCCCTATTGGGAATCATGTGACATTGGAATTTTTGGAGGAAATCGTTAAAATTTGTTACCTAATCCGAACTTATGCTTGCAACATCGTAAACATTCGGTGGTAGAATGTTCCACTGCCACATGTTAACGACATTACCCGAATAATTCAGACGTCACATGAGTCTCATTTGGGATTGACTACCTTAAGATTATGTTGGAAATGTTGGCTATTCTTTATCAGATGAATGGCTGTATGCTGGTCAATTGTCTGTGAGTATTTGACCCTTTACTAAATCTTTTATACATCTAACATGCTGATGGGTTGCTGCTATCATATAATGCTCTAACGCGCCAGCAATGCTTTTTTTGGTAATATCGGGGAAGTTCTAGGTGATTAATCGGAGATGCATAGTCGATTGATTGTGACGCATTGGCCGACAGAAATAGCAGTTTTTGTATGATCGGCGACATGTCGGCCAATTTGCACTTCAAGTTAAAATCAACTGATCATTCAGTAGCATTCTAAATACAATTCAATACAATATTTTTATTGGCACTAATTAAATTTTGGCAATTAGTCAATGAGACTTCACCGGCTTCTTCAAAACAGAGAAAATTCAGCTGATTGATAGGTTGGTTTTAACTAGCAGAATATATATTGGCTGACACGCTGCCGATCATGAAAATATTCTGTTTTGTTGACCAACGCCTCTATCAATCAACGACATAGGCCTACCGCCAACTAATCTACGATAATATCTCGGATTCTAAAAAAATATATGCCAGTACCACATCGCCGGGGTGTCGGAACGTTTATGTGAACCCACCAGCCCCCCCCCCCCATGAAGCGTTCAGTGACGCCTGAGCTGCGACTCAAGGGCTGTGACATCAACTTCCAGACATGAAGTCCGGACTCACTTGACATGATTTGACAAAAACAACGACAAAAACATCACCTGCACATCCGAGTACTTCTGTGACATTATAAACTCAGGGGTCTCGCTTGCCAAAATTTGGGGCCGTTATTGGGCCCCATTCCCAATGGCAAAAAATATCTTTTTTTCCCAATTCTCTGGTGAAAATTCCCAATGAGGACCATGTTAAGACCTCATCTTCATTTTACACACATTTTGAAGACAGTTTTAGAGTAGATTCTTAAACAAGAGTATATACAAATGCATTTTACACCACTACAGTCTAATTTGCAGCTGAAACTGAGTGACAGTATGAATACAAACTTGTTTAAGTTTTTCCCAATTTAGGTAAAAATGTCGCTATTTTTCCCAATTTCGCTGGCCCCTTGCCCCAAACAAAAATTGGTAGCAAGACCCCTGAAACTCTACCGTAAAATCCATATATATAGCGAAAAAGGAACTGCATTGGTTTTTATTCTATGTAATTATGCTTTGTGTATGTGCCATAACGTCATGTGGCGTCAAGGTAATGTCAGATGACATCATCAATGAAGTCACTAAACCGCAAATGCGTTTCCTACGCCAAAAACTAGATCATGGCAGAATTTCCACAAAATAACACATTTAGCGTGTGCATTTTCTTATTAATCGTGTTATTTATGGAGATAATAACAAGTTTAGAGGTCTTTATTTGCCGAATAAAAACCTCTGTGCTCTGAACTACATGTTAAGGCAAATACCTCAGCGCTGAGCACCTTGGTTTTTACCTACACAATGTAGTCTGTCGGACATCGGTTTTTATTTGGCGATTTAAGACCTCTAAACTTGTTATTATTTCATAACTAGTTATCGATCAACAAAAATCAACAGATCAAACAGTGGCATTTCTTGGATACAATAAAGTCGATAAAGAGTTGGTGACTACTCATCGGTGATCAGGCAGAATATTGCTACAAGTCTATTGTTAAACCGAAGTGACCGTGCGCTGTGAATATTTATAAACAAACGT
The DNA here is from genome assembly GCA_963680895.1 of Fragum sueziense. Classification (NCBI taxonomy): domain Eukaryota; kingdom Metazoa; phylum Mollusca; class Bivalvia; order Cardiida; family Cardiidae; genus Fragum; species Fragum sueziense. The sequence continues at coordinate 26,328,491 of OY804594.1, read as the reverse complement.
AATCGTCTGCAATATTGATAATAATGAGCGCTAGTTTACTTCGGTTAAACAATAATAGCCAATGCCCAACTTTGTACACATCGCAAAGATGTCTGACCCATTTAATTTTGTCTTAAGTTATTTTAGATCTGAGCTCTAGCTGCTGGCTTTACAAAAGCAGGAGACGAGGGCTGACTTCGATTCGCAATGGCTCGCGCCATCGTTCGAACCATCGCCCCAACCGAACACCGATAGTGCGAGCTATTGACGTCATTTCTGCAGCTATAGCTCCAATCGAACAGCAATGGCCCGAGATATAGTCCAACCACCGGAAAAAGTGTGGTCCGGCCATCCGAGCCATTACGTCATTCGGAACACCTCGGATAACAGCGAACCAATTAGTGTCGAGGTAAACAAAGCTTTTGATTGGCTGACTCAGAACGGGGAGGAATTCAATAGACAGAACAGCGCTGGTTCCCAATAATGGTTCCCGATCGCATGAGCTATAGTCATAGTGCCAAACGAAGTCAGCCCAAGTGTCCCCAAAATTAGATGTCGCAAGAAAATGTTAAAGAAGAAGAATCTTTAGAAATGTGTATTAATTTAGGCATTTTTGATTGAATGGAATTGGCCCTTGATAATTCAAAGTTGCTAAAAAGTGAAACATGTATAGGCCTAGATATGAGAATAAAAAGGAACAAAACGTATCCATAATTCAACCTACTGTCGACATTTCGATTTGAAATAGTCCTTTACATAGAAAATGTTGGTGGAAAAAGGAGAAACTTCTGTTTATCACCAGTTTCTAGCGGCGGATCAAGGATTTCTGTGAAGGGGGTTCGTTTGTACACAAAGGGGGGGGGGACTCGTTTTATATCACACACTTTTCACTGAATTTCTGCATGAAAATAAAATTATCAGGCTTCATATGGGGTTCGTTTGAATCCCCAAACCCCCTCTGGATCTGCCACTGGTTTCTCATTTGTTCTCTTTGTTTTGAAAAGATTTTCTCTGGCAAATAATTTATTTCTGGGCAAAAGGTATGCTCACAAAAGCGGCCGTGGCAACCATTTTGTTGTTATTGTTGTGACAAAAAAGCGAATCGGTTTTAGACGAAACTATTGATCGAACGGTAAAACATGATTGAACGGAATGATCGCTTTTTTCGTGAATGTTTTTTTAAATAAGGCCATGATTGAACGCAATGATTGGTTTTACATGCTGATTGAAAAAAACATGATCGCTACCGGAACGATCGTGAGTGGTGATTGAACGGAATTGCCCGCGATTGAGCGGAACGCACACGCTATGATTGTCAAAATCCTGATATTCCGTACTGTATAAGTGGGGCCTTGGACGTCCGTGTATGAGGAAACTGACAAATACATTTCCAAAAAAGGAGCATCGTATGTTATCCTTCTCTCACAACGCTTTCCAATGTCACTGTTGTATGTTATTGAAGGGAATGTAAAATGCAAGTCATTGTGTGGGAAAAGGTTAAAGAATGAATGTGGCATTGAGGTACTACACTGGACACGTTTTGGAACATGCGTTACTTAACCCTTTCCCAATACAAACATCTCTGACCGATCCATTAAGAAAGAATATACAACAACAAATCAAATGAGAAAAGAAACTTTTTGGGATTTGTTCAAAAGGACAGAACATGCTTGTGGAGAGGAATGAAAAAGTTGATAAGAATTTCTGTTTTTCCTTCAAAATTTCCAAAAACGTTTTCAACCTTGGTCTTCAGAACAAGGTTTTATTTTGGAAAAGGGAAAAAAGAATAATTTGCTTCGTTTCGTGTCCTTGCAAGACCTCATTTATGCTAGTGCAAGTGGAATGGTTAAGTTTCGTCGACCAAGCTTTAAAATGCCGTAACTACAGCTTATTCAATCTGTAGTTACGGCATTTTCGAACGAAGACGTAGTTAAGCTTGCGCAAATGGAGCGGTCATGTTTGGCATCGGAAGGGACAGCAAATAAACGGAAATAAAACTAATTTGGAACTGAACCGTATGCATTAAAAAGGCTGAATGGACGGTACTCTACTGCCTATATTTCTTCTAACCCATTTCAAGACAGCAAAATTTAAGACTGGTCCAATTTCAAAGATGTTGCAGACGACAATTCCAAGTGGATGAAATTAACAATTGTTTTGTTTCGACGCAGTTCTCTAATACGACACTTTTGTAATTTGTGTAGAAGTGACACCGTCCAATAACCCCAGGATATCCATAGGTCGACTCATCCGATTTTTCTTAATTGGGACATGGGGCCCGTTTTACTAACGATCTTACGATCATATTTCTGTGTAAACTGTGTAACAAGGCATCTGATTGCACGAAAAATCGGATTAGGCCAATCAGGTTTGTTGTTACAAGTAATTACGCAAAAAATAATCGTACGTTCGATAGTAAAACGGGGCCATGGTGTTTTTCATCATTTTTATCAATATCCTTCAAAATCCTTCTCTCTCGGTCGCGTCAAATTAGGATTTTTTTTTTTTTTTTTGGAAAAGAAATTGAAATGATCAGCATCGATATCCTAAACATGATTGAATATTATGAGCATAAAACGCACAGAGAAAGTCTATCGACAGCTAAACGTTTAGACTCGGGTCAGACTGCGCGAAAATTAATGAGGTTGATCAGAATCGATAAACTCTTTGATCTGTGTCATAAACTCATACAACATGCTCTAAAATAGAAGTGTCCGAAATTGCAAAGCTGTTATGTAAAATGGCAAAGAAATTTGTGCTAAAAATAAACTGGGCTATCTGTTATGTTTTGATAAACCGTCGGTGTTGTTATAAAAAAAATCGCAACTACGGCTTGAATCAAGCCGTAGTTACGAAATTTTATAACAACACCTACGAAATACTATTTGTTTGTCCGATTTACATCACGACTCACTGGATAAAATCATTCCCTATTTAACCTTCATAAAGGGTTACATCCGAAAATGTAAAACTTTGCCATGACCATATGTACCCTAGTGGTCAAGATAATGAAACGAAATGTACATGTATATACTAACGAAGTCCCAGATTCTAGAAAAACACTTTTTGTTTCTATTTTTTTGTATTTTGCACGCAACTCAATCTGTAGTAAGGCTATTCTCACAATGTTACAAAGGATATGTGCAAAATGTCCGATGAAACGGAAGTACGAAACTGCCACACTTTGTCTATATGTGGTTGAATAATTACGCTCGAAAACGTCGTGACTCCAATTCATCCAAGCTGTAGTTACGGCATTCTCGAGCATAACCATGGATGTAAACAAAATGTCCGATGAAACGAAAGTACAAAGCTTTCACAATTTAATTAACTGCTAATAATAAGTCAGTTACGATCGAAAATGTCATAACTACAGCTTATTCAAGCAATCTGTAGATACAGCATTCTCGAGCCTAACCAAGTATGTAAACAAAATGTCCGATGAAACTAAAGTACAAAGCTGCGACAATTTAACTACAAATGAACCTTCCGTCGAGATTTGTGTGGTTGACATAAAATCGAACAAGATGGAAGACCAATTAACCCTTTCCCAAACAGCAAAATTTTAGGGTGATCCACTTAAAAAACTGCCACAATTGACAAAATGGAAGTTATTAAAGATAGAATTTGTGTAAAATATGGGGTAGAACATATTGAGACAAAAGGAGAAACTGCTGGTTATCAGCAGTTTCTTCTTTTGTCTCAATGTTTTCACAAGCCTGTTTGATTAGGGACGTTAAAACCAGGTCTTGTTTGGGAAAGGGTTAAACGATAGATGGGAGATAGTAAGAAAGAGGTGAAACGTAGGGTACAATTAGGCGAAACAGTCTTTAAAGGGACATCACATTCATTTTATGTATGTCTTGATGCCGAAATTGGACATTCTCATGCATATTAAAGCTATCAGTTTTTTAAGTTGTTGCTGATAAGCAAAATACGCCTTTAAAGTTTAGACAAACGATAAATTCAATGTACAATTTGTTTAATTTTAACACAAAAATATAATTACGTATATTTTTCGTTAACGGCTAAATACTTCGTCTTGAAAATTTCAGATTTTTCCTAAGAAAATAAATTATGCTCTTTCAGATAAAAATACGGCCGCGGCCTTAGCGCAGTTGGTAGCGCATCTGACCCTCATTCGAGAGGTCCCGGGTTCGATACCCGGCCGCGGCTAATACCCTTTCTGACAAAATTGTCACTCACCAATGGGTTTGAAATCGTTAACCTAAGTGGGCGAGCAGCTGGAGGCTCGGTAAGGGTGTTGTGGTAGTACTGGTTTGAGAAACAACAGGAATCCATGGGTAGGTGCTCCAGCCGCCGCGATATGACCCTGGTAGTTGAAAACGGCGTAAAACCCCATAAAACTCAAATTCAGATAAAAATAAAAGAACACTTAATGGAAAAAAATATCTGTAAAATGTTACCTTAAAGTTGTTATTTACAAGCGAAAAATACGCTTTTAAAGTTGAGACAGAAATGACAAATTCTATATAAATCTGAAGTGTTGTCCACAACAATTTGTTTAATTTTAGCACAAAAATATATATTTCCCGTAAACGGTTCAATATTTTAGCTTGAAACTTTCAGAAGTTTCGTAAGAAAACATTCTCTTTCAGATAGAATAAAAGTAAAATTTAAGTAAAAATAATTATGAAATGTCACTTTAACCGAAACAGCTTAACCCTTTCCAAAATCATTTTAGAGTGTTCAAGTTTAAAAGCTGCTGCAAACAAGATGTATGTTTAGAAAGAGAGAATTTGTTTATAAACTACTAAAACTAGCACAGTAAATATTGAGACACAAGAAGAAAAACTGATTATTATATCTGCATTTTCTTCTTTTGGCTCAATGTTGAATGAGAAAAAAAAAGAATGAGCTATAACATTATGGCAGAAGTAAGCGATTTTTTTATAAAGGCGAAAACTCTAAATACATGTACATGTAACACGAAATACTCAGCCTTTATAATCAATAAATTTGTTTTAAGGCGTACATTGTTAAACGTCTATTAGTATTTTAGCACATTCATGAGAAAATCTTAGGCTAATATAGAATTTAAATGATTTAATAAACTTAGAACTTAGAAGTGGTGTATCTTTTGTCATTTAAGGTAAAATACCCGAAATGTGGCCATTTTGAGACTCATAAAACATCGTCATTTTTCGAGAGGCGTTGTTACGTATCCGAACCTATTCGGGCGTGATCGCAAACATTCGGCGATGGAAAGTTTCACTGCCGAATGTTTTTGACAAAAGTGACAATACTATAAATGGACATCGAGTTGTGAGCCGTGACGAAAGGTTACGGTATATTCCAATACATGTAAATAGGGAGGAGTGCCTATTTTTCACTGAATAAAAGCGGACAATGACAGGTATTGCGTACTGTACGTGATGCCGTATGAGTTCAGTAGCTGTATCCAGATAGTACTTCGTCGATTTATTACAGGGAAACGAGTTCGAGTCACATATTTTTATAATTCGAAATCCCTCTTCCCCTGTCAATTTAGACTCGCTGATCTTTGATCATTCACAGGTCGTTGTCTATCTATAGATTCGTGGATGTTTGTGAGACACTTTCTGTCGTCGATGATATTTTCCTTTTGCCTCGATATTTTCTATGCATTGGTACATTTTGATGTGCAAAAATGTTACAGAATGTAGGATAGAACATCACGGTGGATAACCCACGACGTGACTTTTGTGAAGCGTTAACACCGAAAAATTCTTCCGCTTCAAGGTATGTTTTGTTTAATTGCTCAGCTTATACTCTATTGATTTTAACGAGATAAAGTGCACGGAACGCGCATTTGAGAGGGCTATTCCCGTTTGTAACTCACTCTGCTCCGAATCCCGTGGTTTCTTTAAACATTCAAGCGAAAATTTTCTTCGGTGCATGTGAACGCTTCCCATATTCGTTTTGCACTGACAAAAACTTTGGCTCGAATGTTTAAAGAAACTACTGAATTAGGAGCAGAGTGAGTTAGAGCCGGGAATAGCCCTTTGAAAGGCGCGTTCCGTGCACTTTATCTCATCAAAATCATTAGGGTATAAGCTGAGAAATTAAACAAAACATACCTTGAAGTGGACGATATTTTCGGTGTTACCGCTTCCCAAAAGTCACGCGGTTTACCCACCGTGGACCATGGTAGGGGTATAATTAAATGCAAAATCGCGAGCAATGACAATGGTGACAATAGTAGATTGGTGGATCAACAAGATGTGTTTTTGAGACACTCTAGATGTCATCGAATTAATTTTCCTTTTCCCCCGTTATTTTCTTCGCAAAGGTACGCATTGTTGAGTAAAACTGTGTTGCAGAATGTGGGATAAATCAGGGAAGTATAATTAATTAAATGCAAAATCACGATCAATGACAATAGTGACAATACTGGATTCGTGGATCAACAAGATGTGGTCGCTTTTCAACGAAGACAACGTAACTACAGCTTGTTTTAAGCTGCAGTTACGAGGTTTTTGTTGAAAAGCAGCAATTTATACTTGTGGGACACTTTCTGTTCTCGATAATGCAGTCAACCTACATGTAGCTATAGATCGTCCAAAAAGAGTGGCAGTTGTTTACATTTTGTTTTCTTAAATTATACCGTTATTAACCCGATTAATCATGTATCAATGATATATATATATATACTCACCGTCATAAGAAAGTAGCCACTTTTCAAAAAGCCATATTTTTCCAATTCTTTATGTCTTTTTGTTTTTACACATTAATACGCATTCCCAATGCTTCCTTTCCACACATCAATGGTTAAATGCTTTCAACATGTCCGTAAAGATGTTTAGTTGTGATATGGGTTCAAAACAGTATTTTAGGATACAAAATTTAGTTTTGTTTACTTACAGCTGTCATTTTCTGCAGAAGTTTGAGCTGTTGAAACACAAACAAAAGTCCCATTTCAATTTTACAGAAAATCATTCCGTTGAATTGGCAGAGGTCTATGAAAATTTAGCACTACCAGTATAGCATATCTCGATATTAAAAGTTTGATAACTACCGAAAGTGGTTGGTGAGGAAAGTGGAGGGAAACGTTTTCTGAATAAGGAACTAAAGACCAAACAGAAACAAAAATTCAATGAATGGAACATTTGAGGGGAAATTGGGGGTTGGTTGGGCTAAAACCGGAAACCGCCATTTTGCAAGGCTCCTGGATGTAATGAAAATCACTTATTAGTCTCTAAGCATTTTGAATAAAAACAGTATCATAAACACATATCCTTATTCATTTTTGCCCCCTTTCTAGCCCTATATATGGCCCTGAATTTCAGTAGTGTGTTCCGTATCAGTAACGGATTTCCTGGAACTACCAACAAGCTACCATAGCTAATAGGATAATTCGACTGTTTTCGGTACTTTCGCGAAAGCATTTTTACTTGCCTTGTTGCAAGGTTTTGTATTTATTTCGATACGTTCATGAAAAATCCTAATATTGCCGACTATTTGCAGTAGAAAAGTGGCTACTTTCTTATGACGGGGAGTATACACATTGTCTTAAACAGGTAAATCTCATAACTCGATTTAAATCTCAAATAAATAGCCTGACATCCTTTTGTAAAGGTCGGTTCACATTGACGAATTTTCTTACGATTCCTTACGAATTGGACATTCGTAATCACATTGCCGAAAGGTACACGTATTGTTACGATTTGAGTGAATTTAACGGACGGTTTACGTATTTCTACGACTAGTTTACGGGCTGGTTACGGATTGTTTACGAATCAATAGGAGTATTACCGACTTAGTTACGAATGTTTAAGAGTCCTTTGTTATTATTTTGGTGTTTTTGTTGTAAGAAAGACAACCTCGTTATTGAAAATCTGACATTCGACAGGAAAACATGTCTTACGAACGAAATAAGCTTAGGTTGTACCAACAATTTCTTCAAAACAATAATTAACCCTTTCCCAAACAAAATCTAGTTTTGACGTACCATGGTCTTGGAAAAAATTGCGAGAAAAGAATAAATTGCTGAATAATCAGCAATTCTTTCTGTTAAATCAGAATTTTCTATTCTATAACATACAACGTTTTCACTTCTTACATCAATTAATTGTGTCGTCTGTAACTCCATTTAAATTGAAACAATAAAAAATCTTGCCGTTTGGGAAAGAAACCCTAAGTGTTTCTACTGTATTAACTCTCATACATAGTGTGGGGTCATATAAATAACGATTACTCCAGAAATATATTTATGCTTGATGTATTCAAAGTTGTTCTCCGATGCGCGTTTACTTTTTTACTTTTTCTATCTAATATTCGTCGATAATAAGTCAAATTGTCTTGGACATCGAATAACGTTTGAAGGACTTATCGTCAATTTTGAGTTTGGATAAAAAAATGACTCCAATGCATATAAACGCATTGAAAAAATGGGCTCTTAGTCCCCATTTTTTTGCAAATTCAATTAGAAATCATTTGACGTTTAGCAAAACATTAAATAGTATTCCTCTATCATCAATTTTATTTGTCAATAATTTTGACATACTCAATCAAATCAAATATTTTTTTATTGTTCACATCATGTACAAAATGATATACGAACTATTCACAAATAAACAAAACATATAACAAACGATGACGTTCATATCTGTTATAATCTAGGATGTCTATCATCATAAGACTCTGCATATGCACAATGTCTGACCAGGACTCACGCTGCCCTTTTTTCAGCTTTTCTATCAAACATAACCCTAATCAGGCCCTTTAAGGAGCCTGGTCTGTTTTAGTACCATTCTCGGAATCTCATGCCATAAGTGCGCTTTTTTAAACATCCCGGCTCGATTACATTCGTAAAGTTATCGTATATATTCGTGAATCACACACGGATGATTTGCGAGTGATTTGCGATAAACTAAGAGTCATTTACGAATGAATAACGGGACATTCAATTCGTGGACATTCGTGAGAAAATTTTGGACATGCCAAAAAACTTCCCCGTATGAACACGAATCATTGCGATAGTCGCCGATTTATTGCGAGTTGTTTACGAATGTTTAAGTATTGTTTACGAATACTTACGTATGCCTTTCCGAATGGACCACTGAAAACGAAATATATGAGTATGCACGATTTTTTTACAATGTCATTTAATTTTTCTTGTTGTAAACAATAAGATATTATCTCTATATCATCATTCAGTAGCTGACATTGAGAAAAAAGGCATTTCATTCTTACGAGTTATTTACCCGTGGATGCTAACGTATTGTTTAAGAATGTTCACGAATGGCCTACGAATGTCCAATTCGTAAGGATTCGTAAGGAAAATTCGTCAATGTGAACCCACCTTCAATGAATTAGCCTATTGTTTATCTGCCACTCTTTTTGGACGATCTATAGTTTGCTTGAAATGTGATTATAAGGCTCAATTTGGAAAACATTGATACACAGGAAGAAAATGTCTGTAGCCAGTTTTTTCTCCGTTGTGTCTCAATATTTTCTTTATACTATTGTATTCAAATCCTAGCATTATCAACTTTCATTTGTCGCGTCCATCAGCTTTCAAATTATAAGAATTAAAAGACCTACCTTAGAGCGAATGCAAACAATATGTAGACCCCTGATTTTCACATCGCTGCTTTTCAACAAAGAATGTAAGTACAAAATGTAAATCCAGCTTAAAACAAGCTGTAGTTACGAGGTTTTTGTTGAAAACCGACGATATTCTTGTCGAAAAAAGACCTTGAAAACACAGAGAAAAAGAAACAGCAAATAAGGCTTTATAACATTTGAGTAATTAAAACAACGTTTTTCTTAGAAAAAGAATGTAGATGACTCATTCCTCAATATTACTACACCATATTCTGTAAAAGAATTTCCTAATATTTTCTGCTTAGAGCCGTTACAATGTGCAAGAAAGTTGTTAGAATTGTTATTCCCATATGTTTTAAAGAAATTGTTATTTCACGTGAACAACCGATATTAAATAACAAATGGATCTTGCGGTTTTCCCAAGCCTTTTCCCACATGACAAAAATTTTGGCGGTTTTAATTTGGAAAGCTGTTGCATACCTCAAAATGCATGTCAATTAAAATAGTTTTTTGTACATCACTACATCAGTTTCTTCTTCCTTTTCTCCTATTGTTAGTGCAAGATCGTATGGCACATGTTTACGATCGGTTCAAATGTAAACAAAACATTGTTCGTTAAAACGCAGAAAACTCTGAACAGTGAACAAACCGCTCTATCACCGTACCAAATTTTTCAACATGTCTACGTCACTACTTATAAAGAATTTATTCATCTTTTACATGTATACAACACTGTTTTGTTTACATTTGGACAAATTGTAAACATGTGCCATACGATCTTGCGCCAACAATAAAAGAAACTAGGAACTATTTTGTGCGAGGTTAACAACCCCACATTTGAGGTTATGGATTTTCTTTTTTTTTTTTTTTGCAAACACTAATATAATTTGTGAAATAATAAGGCATGCCTTGAATGAACTCGCAACATAGTGTTTATCATGGCGAGGTAAATTGAATACATTTGAACGATCTGTCAATGACACGAAATCGATGTGGGAAGACAAAAAGCTTATTGTAAGTCAGGACAGGGCAATTTGCAACAGGATACCGCTACTTTTCAACAAAAAACCCTCGTAACTGCAGCTTAAAACAAGCTGCAGTTACGAGGTTTTTGTTGAAAAGCGATGATATGATCGCCCGTGACCTCTGTTCTCTCTGGGGTGGATATTGTCACGTGGTCATGGAATGTACCACGTGACCATGTGATCTCCTAAACAAATTATTTTGGTAGCTTTAATATTATATTTTCTTCATAACAATAAACAAAAATGAGAGTTTGCGCTTGTCAGAAGGGCATACTCAAGAAATGAAATATCCCTGCCTTTACCTCATACAAAGAACAGTTTAAAGTGACATTTCACATTTATTTCATTTTTCAAAAGTATGTCTTGATGCAAAGATTGTTTAATCTAATGCGTAGATACGGTATCAGTCTATAAGCGAAAAATATGTCTTCAAAGTTGAGACAGAAATGACAAATTCTATATCGATCTGAACTGTTGTCCACAACAATTTGTTTAATTTTAGCACAAAAATATATATTATGCGTAAACGGTTCAATATTTTGGCTTGAAATTTTCAGAATTTTCATAAGAAAATATGTTCTTTCAGATAGAATAAAAGTAAAATTTATGTAAAAATAATCGTGAAATGTCACTTTAAGACTTCATCAACCACATACATGTAACCACACATTGACACTTTCTGACTCTGCTACAGCAAACTACTTGGGAAAAATAGAGACAAAAAAGAAAATGGCGATAGCATTATATCAATATTTTCAGGACTAATTCGTGCACGAGCCCTTTCTTAAATGTAAACAACAATTTTGTCGTTTGCAGCAACTTTTGAATTTGGGTGGCTAAAGTGTTGCTGTTTGTGAGAGGGTTGAAGTCAAAAAGACCACCATGTAGTTTCCAGTCTACAGGAATTGAAACGTAGATGTTTGACAAAGACAAATGTGTTTCTCAATAAAATGTCAGACTGCAAGCGACAATGTAACACGTTTTTTCTCCCTTATGTACATTGTAAATAGTCGGTGGATTTCCAGCAAACTAAATGACAAAATTTCTTAAAGTTTAAATGTACTCTAAGACACCAAATGTACTGCCATGTAGTCTAGAGTTCACATGAATTGAAACGTAGACGTTTGATAAAGACAAATGTGTTTCCCAATAAAGTTTCAGACTGTAAGTTACAATGTAATACGCATTACATGTCTCTCTGGTACATTGTAAATAGTCGGTGGATTTCCACCTAACTAAATAACAAAATCCTACAAGTTAAAATATACTCTAAGACACCAAATGGACGGCCATGCAGTCTGAAGTCCACGGGAATTGAAACTATGACGTTTGACAAAGACAAATCTGATGTGTTTCTCAATAAAATGTTAGACTGTAAATTACAATATATTTATGTTTTAACTCTTTCTCTCGTACATTGTAAATATCCGGTTGATTTTCCACAATTCAAAAGACAAAGTCCTTAAAGTTAAAGTTTACTCTAAGAAGCCAGTATAGACGGCCGTGGAGTGTTCAGTCTACAGGAATTGAAACGTAGATGTTTGACAAAGACAAATGTGTTTCTCAATAAAATGTCAGACTGTAAGTGACTATATAACACCTGTCACATCTCTTCTGTACATTGTAAATATCCGGTTGATTTTTACAAACCAAAAAAAGTCCTTAAAGTTTTCTTTAAGACGCTATTATGGACTGCATTATAGTCGCATATCCATTGGAATTGAAACAAAGATATTTGACAAAGACAAATGTTTCTCAATACATTGTCAGACTGTAAGTGACAATATAACATGTTTTAACTCCCTTTTGTACGTTGTAAATAGTCAGCGGACACCAAATGGACTGCCATGCCGTGTCAAGTTCACATAGATTGAAACGTAGACGTTAGACAAAGACAAATGTGTTTCTCAATTACTAAAATGTAAAAACTGTAAGTGATAATCTAACACGTATCACATCTCTCTCGTATTTGTAGGTATCCGGTGGGTTTTCTACAAACCGAAGGACAAAATTAATGTCCTAAGTTAAAATTAACTCTAGGACACCGACTGGACTGCCGTGCAATTTCAAGACAACGGGAACTGAAACGTAAACGTTTGACAAAGACAAAATTAATGTGATTCTCAATAAAATGTCAGACAGTAAGTGACTATGTAACACCTTTCACATCTCTCTCGTACATTGTAAATAGTCGGTGGATAATCAAAACTCTGTAACATTAAAGTTTATACTCACAAATAGACACTTTTTGGCTCCCAAAAATGTAAAGACTTTGAGAAACATTGTGGAAAAGCTAGACAGGGAATTTCTTCAATTCTCTAAATCATTTCTACAAAAAAAAAAAAAAAAAAAAAAAGAAACAAAAATATATCAATCTCATTCACCTGAAACTGTCGTCTCCAAAATCTTTGCATTTAATGTAGTCTACAATTTTGGCGTCTGGTAATGATAATGGGTAAATAACATCAAACTGTAAGTGACAATGTAACAAGTTATACTATTTCTGGTTCATTGTAAACAGTCAGTGAACTTTCTAGACACCAGCCCCGAGCTTTCGTTGCAAATTGTTTAGATATACCCTTTCCCATTCAACAACATTTTGGAATGCTCCACTTTGAAAGCATTTGCAGACATAATAACTGATAGAAAATAGAAAATGCGTATAGAATATATTGAGGGACAAGAAGAAATAGCTGATTATCAGAAATTACTTCATTTATCTCAATGTTTTCCCAGACCTATGTTATAAGGGGCATTTTTGAATTAGTTTGAAGTAATGGCTGTTGCAGAAGAATTAATGGGTGTTGATGCATTTGAACATTTGGCATTTGAGTACAATATAATTATATTTGAAAAAAAAAATCAGACTTTGGACGAATTATGGTTTTCAGCATTTTCTACTTTTGTTTTATCGTTTTCCAAAAGTTAAACAAGGTCTTGTTTGAGAAAGGGTTTTTGGTGACATGTCGTATTTGTCTGGTTTGATGAAAATGCTGCGAGACTGTGCTACTTTTAAGACCATGCCTTGACAAACAAAAACAATTAGCGTGAAAGAGTGTGCCTTTGACTAAGTAATTTTGCTATTCTCACGGAAAACACTTTTCCAAGATATCAAATATTTATGGACACAAGAAAGTGCTAGAATGTCTAAGAGCAACCAAAGTCTTGGTATATTCTGTCATGACATTGACTTCAGAGATCATCTGATGGTTATTTCGTTAAGGTAAGACCTGGGTAATGCACTTTCAGTATAATCGTTATATTTCGACTTATTCCGTGACGTCCGAAAGTCCGAGCATTTTTAAAGTACCCTTAGATGCAATATCGCATGTTTTGGTAACAACGAAAAAAAATGCTCAGATTTCCGGGGAATATTCTAAACAATTTTTGTGAAAATTGTTCTAAATTGTAAGAAAAATAAGCAAAAAAAAACAACAAAATTCAAAAATTCAAAATTTGAGAGCATTGAAAATTACTTCCCTTGAAATTGTCTATTCGCACCATACAGATTTTGTTCCATACCTGGTCACATACCCCATTCTACAGGTCTTACCTTAAATAAGCCTTTCCATGTCTCTTCTATCTTGGTTATTTATCCTCGGTTGCCGTTTGCCCATATGACCGAGTAGTAGACTGGGCGTGCCCAGGAAGGAACTCCCTTCTTTTGACCTGTTTCCAGCTTTGAATGGTGGAGGAAGACCCCAAGTGAGCACCTGGGTAGAACCACCGACGTTCCGCAAGCCAGCTGGATAGCTTCCTCACATGAAAGTTCATACGTCCCTGGCGGGATTCGAACCAACAGAGGTGAGGGGCAAGTGATCCTGAGTCAGCGACTCTAACCACTCGGCCACGGACGCCCCTGCCTTTCCATGCAAATTGAACACAATTTTTATACATATATAATTATATATAATTACAGTATGACAAATATCCCCCAATCACACACATACAACATCAAAATACAACAACCCACCCCGATAAAAAACCAGCAATAATAACCAAACTAAACCGGAAAATACACAGAATATATTTCTTGAGTCCGTGGCCTAGCATTTCAACCCTTTTTTCAATCAGTGTCTGTTTTGAGGTCCTTCCCAGCTGGCAAAAGTGGTCGTTTTTACGTTGAAATGACGTCTTTTAGAGACGTCAAGAAGACGTCTTTTTCTGGTTGAATTTGATATAAGGAAATACGTCTTTTCCCGACGTCTTTTCCACGTCATTAAGTGACGTTGAAAAGACGTCACTTAATGACGTGGAAAAGACGTCTGAACAATGTCACTTAATGACGTTGAAAAGACGTCTGAAAAAGACGTCTTTCCTTATATCAAATTCAACCAGAAAAAGACGTTTTCGCAACGTCTCTAAAAGACGTCTTTTCAACGTAAAACCGACCACTTTTGTCAGCTGAATACATGCTGTAACTTTAGAAACCCATTAGGCAAAAGAAGAAAATGCTGACAACCAGCAATTTCTGCTTTTTCACAAGGATGTCTATGTTAAAAGCTGTATAGGTACTATTTTCTGTGAAAGCTTTTTTTTTATCAACAACTCATTTTGTACTAGTCTTAATTTTTTTTCATTTGTGGAATGGTTGAGAGTTTGTTGGTCTAGATGAGAATTAAATATTTGTTACCAGCATTTACTTCTCTCTTTTCCACAATATTTGAAAAAATAGGGTGTTCAATATCTCATATATCACTGTATCATGGATTAAATCAGCCCTTCCCAGACAAGGTCTATATAGTTTTGATGTACATAATAGAAATTTGGAAAACATTGAGACAAAATAGGAAAATACTGTTTGTCAGCATTTTACCTATATAATTTAAAACAATCCTATTTTTGACTACGTTCATCTTGATGTCTGCAGCAGCTACCAGTCTCGAATCTTTTTTAACAATTTTCTCATCTTGGGAAAGGGTTACAAGCGAATTGATACAAAGTATGATTGGGAAGAAAGGAATATTACCTACAACTTCATGTTTATAATAAAGCTACATTTTATTAATATAAAATCATTTAACACTAACTGTTGGCCTTTGATAACAAAAAGTCAATGAAATAAAATCTTCATCATTAACCCTTTCCAAAACATTTCCCAGTTATGACAGAATGATCAAGTAAAAGATTGAGGCAAAGAAGTAAATGCTGATGATCAACATTTTCTCCTTTTGCCTCAATATATTCTATGCTGCATTGTAAACAAATCCAATTTTTATCAACACCCATTTTGTCTTCTGCAGCAGCTTTGGAATTCAAACAACCTAGAATGTTGCTTTTTTGGTAAAGGGTTAACTAGCTTTGGTATCAGATGTAAGCACCTAATTTATCATGTAGGAATATGGTAAACCACTAAAGATATTGAATTAAAATAACATTTATTCAATTATTGTTGGCGCAGTATCGTAGGGCACATGTCTACGTTTTATTCAAATGTAAACAAAACATTGTTCGATAAAACGCAGAAAACTCTGAACAGTGAACAGACCGCTCCATCACTGTACCTAAATTTTCAACATGTCTACGTCACTACTTACAAATAATTTATTCATCTTTTATACAACACTGTCTTGTTTACATTTGGACAAAATGAAAACATGTTCCATACGAATTTGCGCCAACAATAGTGATCTTTTTCTTTTAAATTAATATTAAATCAATTCCTTGCAAACGTCAAGACACTCAACTTGCACTTATTACCAAGATCTTGACAGTAATGCTACGGTCCGTTACTCACGTCAAGTACAAGCACCAAGGTTTTGACAATTACTTAGTTGTTTCGTGTCACAAAAAGAAAGAAATTTTTGGTCCGTATCTTCAGTTTTTCACTTTACAAAATTTAAGGATCATTATTTAGATTGAGGCCTCAAAATTTTTTTTTTCTTTTTTTTTTCACTGAACTGGACTAAATATTTGACAAAATATGTAATATATACTGACATTCAAAACAAACTGTGCATTTGGTTATAGGACATTTTGAATACTTATGTAACACAAGGAACATTCCTGCCAAGTTTGGTCAAAATTGGCCCACTGGTATATGAGGAGAAGATGTTTAAAGAAAAAGTTAACGGACGCACGCACGGACGCACGCACGGACACAATGCCATGACAATAGCCCGCTGGCCTTCGGCCAGTGGAGCTAAAAACTATTGGCATATTTGGTATCAAAATTTTCAAAAATGTATTGCATGAAAGTTTATTGAAATTTCATTATTTACAGATTTTGTTTTATGTGTAAAACAACAGATGAGTCAAATGTAAAAGTTGCAGACTAGTGTTTTTTTGTAAATGCTTGTTCCTTTTGGAGATTTGTCAAGTTACACTTCGTTACCAAAATAAAAGCCCTGCCACAAACATTTGCGGCAAATTAGCTGCAAGTTTGCGGCAAATTTGCTGCAAATATTTGCCGCAAATTTGCGTCCACTTCGTTTTTTGTATGCAAATTAGCTTTCTTGCAAACTATTTGCTGCAAAGTTGCCGCAAACAGTTGCTGCAAAGTTGTCGCAAACTGTTGCTGCAAAGTTGCCGCAAACTGGTCCAAATTCTTCTCGCAAACTTCCTGCAAACTATTTGCTGCAAATTTGCCGTTACTTGGTTTTTCGTATGCAAATTACTTTTCTTGCAAACTATTTGCCACAAAGTTGTTGCAAAATGTTGCTGCAAAGTAGCTGTAAACTAGTTTGTTTATATTTCTTTCAATCTTCCTGCAAACAAGTGTGATGTTCGATTGGACGCAGTGGAAATAACGAAATTAAAAGTCTATGTTTCAATGATTTGCAATTATTTTTGATTGCGTTACGTCGTTAAAACCGGAAGAGGCTATAAATGTGACTGTAGCACAATGTTGTCAGGTTCGAGGGCATACGATTTAACCCTTTCCCAAACAATACCTTGTTTTGATGTCTCCAGTGTGAATAAAATTGGGAAAACATTGAGAGAAAAGAAGAAATTGCAGATAATCAGCAATTCCTCATTTCCCCTTAATATATGTATTTTCGCTGTAATAACATACACATTTTATACTTTAGAATGGAATATTTAATCTTTGTGCTCACACATCAGATAATCAGCAATTTCTCATTTCCCCTTAATATATGTATTTTCTCTGTAATAACATACACATTTTATACTTTAGAATGGAATATTTAATCTTTGTGCTCACACATCTTTCCCTACAGTATTATAACAACCTGTTTTGATCAGAATGAATGTGAAAATAGAGCTTTTCTTTAACCCTTTCCCAAACAAGACCTGGTTTTGATATCCCTAAGTAACAAAATTGGCATGGGAAAACATTTAGACAAAAGACGGCAGTTTCTCCTATTGTCTAAATATTTTCTTGGTTATTTTTAACATAAATTACTTTATTTATTGACGTTCATTCTATCATCTTTAGCTCTGGATCAGTCTAAACTCTAGCTGTTTTGGAAATTTCATAACAACCCAATGTTCCTATGCATTGACTGCCCTCACAATCAATCATACAATTATTTTTGACATGTACAATGTATTAATCTTAGAATCTCAATAAACATTTTTTAAATCAATTTCAAACACTTTGTTGATTCATCAAGTCTTTAAAGTTGATGTTTTGTGATTGTCTCCGCTCGGTGCTGAATGTACTGTTCTTTCTGTATATCTAATTTTCTGTCTTTTCACACGTAGAAATGATTTCTCAGCCTGTTGTCCAGGAATCTTTCGTTGATTATCTTGTAGAGGTCCATTTTCTTAATGGATTTTTCTATGGACTATTTACCACTGTAGATTTTTCTTACACCATTCATTAAAAAGAAAAACAATATTCTACACTAGAGCATTGTTTTCGTCAATTCACTGAAAACACGATTAGGGTATTATCGTGGGGGCCCTATGATGGCCCTTATCACACTTTTCACTATTACATTTATACTGAATTGTTTACTAGTAGACACAGGCCTGTAACTGGCAGTGCCGTGCCGCACCTTCAGGATTGTTGGTATATACGATGTGCAAATATTGATTCCCCGATAAGACTGCATGATTCTACCGATTTTCCATTGACCACATTCTAGAACTGGATTGACAACTGTTAATTACGACTCCCACATCACTGAAGTCAGTTTTCACTGAACCTCCTTTTTCTTGTACCTAATGCTAGTCCGACCTGGAATCACATTTTCCAGAAGTGTTTAACAAGTCCTTGAATGCTTCTATAACAGTTCATACATACAGTTCATACAGTTTTCGAGACCAGATGTACTATGTACATAAGCTAATTCAAGCTTCTATAGGCCCTTTATTTCTTTTTTAGAGAAGAGGCAGCAAGTTTTACCTTACTGCTACCCACTCAATACAGCTGGGTAGACTGGGGCTGACAATTAAGTGTCTTGCCCAAAGACACACCTTACGCGAGTGGGGCTCGAACTCGTAACCACCGGGCTACAAGTCGAGTGCTCTAACCACTGCGCCACTCCGGCTGTCAACGGCTAAAAATGTCAAACGAAGTTAAATCTTCATTTTCTGGAGTAAATTGACCCCCTTAGCCTAACTGCCCATGGAGTCAAAAGTACAATACATGTTCCTCACAGCACGGGTTTGAGATTTGATAGATATAAATGCCAACGGGTCAACTGTTTTATGAGATTCTCAGCCCCTGTAAATGCAGTTACCACCCATCTTCGTACACGTCTCAAACATTGCAAAGTTATCTGAATCCTGAAAATAGAAACCAGAACAGGTAAGATCATGTACAAGAGCAAAAAGAACGCAGATGTGAGACAGGGGCTATTCCCGCGAATGGTACGAAATTGTTATGGTACGAAATTACAGCTTAATGATTATCAGTGAAATGTCAAAAATAAGGATAAAATTACATGGTTAATACATAAAAACACCCTTCAATGATACGAAAACGATACTTTTGTGTTTATACTTACGCTTAAATCTGCCGTAGCTTCAAATTTCTTTTGATTTTTTTGTTAAAATTTTTCCGAATAACGGTTAGACTGATAGAGTGACCGCCCCTGAAATTAGACTGGATTTATTATATTTAGTAGACTGGAAATAAATGTGCTCTCGCATATCCGTGTGAAATAAAACGATTTTTACACATTAGAACCAGCTTTGATATTCTAAATTGTTTGCTTTAAATTATACAAAGATATTTGAAGTTATACGTACAAGAACTTGACAAAATACAGATTATTTGTAAATCTACATTTATAAAAAATGATGTCAATCTTTATACCTGTAGGGGAGACCGGGGCAAGATGATACACTTTTTCGAATTCTTCAAAATTCTCCTTGCATGGCTCGCTCTGGTGTTCAATTTAGGACAAAACGGAAAATTTGGTTTCTTGACTATCATTTAGACCGAAATCCGCACTTATGAAATGTTTGCAACATATGAAATTTTGCGTTTGAAACAGACTGGTAAGATGTATCATCTTGCCCCGTGCTCGGGGCAAGATACACCAATTATGAGAAAAATACGACGAGGTTGTTCAGAATTTATAAAAGGTCACATTTCATGTCAAAACAATAAAGAAACTAATCTATTTTAACGAAGTTGTTGGAATAAAAAAAGTAACCATGCCGTATGGCGCCCTGGAACGGTTTATTTTTTTTATTTTCGTGTCTTTATAAAGAAATGGTCTAAAATATTTAAAATTCAATATAATCAAGTCAGCAAATATTAGAAAAGATGCCAATTGGATCACGTTTTCATTAGAATGGTCTCTTTCTTTCTGAATCAAATAACATTTGCAAGGATATAAAATTGTTCCATAGTCAAAATATCTATCTATGGGTAGGAAAAACGTTTTAAAAAAAATGTAAAAAAAACCAAGAGTGCCATGGTCACAATATACGCCGCCACTTATAAAACTTGAGACAAAAAAATGACATTGACAAGGATTTATAAATATTCACACAAAAACCTGTAAAAAGTTGTGTTCACAAAAAGGTTTTTATAAATATGCAGTCAAAAACCTGACAGGAATTGCGTTCACGAGGCTGAAATATCAATAAGCCCCAGAGACTAAGATTGAAGGGGGCATAACTCAGGCAAAATTCCATGAACCATAAAATCCTTACTTCATGCACATCTACCAATTAAGGTAATAACATCCACCAGGTTTCATTAGTATCCAGTCAGAATCTTAGAAGAAATTGTATTGACAAGGCTGCAATTTCAATCAGCCCCAGAGACTAAGTTTTAAGGGGGCATAACTGTGGCAAAAATCAATGAACCATAAAATCCTTCCTACATGCACATCTACTAATTGAGGTGATAACATTGACCAAGTGTCATTAATATCCAGCCATAAACTTAGGAGAAGTTGCGTTGACAAGGCTGCAATTTCAATAAGCCCCAGAGACTAAGTTTTAAGGGGGCATAACTGTGGCAAAAATCAATGAACCATAAAATCCTTCCTTCATGCACATCTACCAGTTGAGGTGATAACATTGGCCAAGTGTCATTAAGATCTAGCCATAAACTTAGGAGGAGTTGCATTGTCAAGGCTGCAATTTCAATAAGCCCCAGAGACTAAGTTTTAAAGGGGCATAACTCTAGCAAAAATCAATGAACCATAAAATACTTCCTTCATGCACATCTACCAATTGATGTTATAACATTGACCAAGTTTCATTAAGATCCAGCTAGAAACTTAGGAGGAGTTGCGTTGACAAGGCTGCAATTTCAATAAGCCCCAGAGACTAAGTTTTTAAGGGGCATAACTCAGGCAAAAATCAACCAACCATAAAATCCTTCCTTCATGCACATCTACCGATTGAGGTGATAACATTGACCAAGTTTCAAGAAGATCCAGCCAGAAACTTAGGAGGAGTTGCGTTGACAAGAAAAGTGGACGGACGTACGGACGGACAGATGGACGGATGGACGGATGGACGGACGGACGGACGGACAGACGGAGAAGATGTCGCCAATATACGTCCGCCTCCGGCGGCGTATAAAAAATAATAAAAAAAAACAAGAGCTGTCACTGTAAGATGACAATGCCCCCGACACCGCTTTGATTTTAAATTATGGCCAATCTATGTTCAAGGTCAAGGTCATCCAGGGGTCAAGGTCACCAAAGTATGTGCCTACAGAAAGGTAATGTACCAAGGAATGTTGTGGTAAAGTATGAAGCGAATATGTTAGGTAATAAGGAAGTTATGGCCAATGTTAAAGTTTTTGGACGGAATGACGGACAGACGGACAGACGGACGGACAGACGGACAGACGGACAGACGGACGGACGGACAAGTCAAATTTATGATGCCTCCCTATCGGGGCATAAAAAAAATAAAACAGAAATAGTCTAATACAGAAAGGAGCGCACGCATTATGAATTCAACTAGATCTTTACTCTCTTGAAAAGATTAATTGAATTAAATTCCTTGTAATATCATACATATAAAGCCATCCCTAAAGAATTCTAAATATGAATGATCCTCGATTTCAAAATTTTGACAAATATGATGTATACATCAGAATTACCAGCAGAACCACCTTGAAACAAATATATGACCTTCATAAGTTCTAGGGAACTGTATTTATGGGTTGAATATTATCTTTTTCAAAACATGGCAGTCACCAGGACAAGATGGCAGACTGTATCATCTTGTCCCGCCTATGCTGTATCATCTTGCCCCGTGACACCTCGTTACCTTTTAACTCATATCATTAGAAAACAACCGATATTTAGATGAAAATAAGAATGGTAAATAAATGTTGAAATGACATGTTCTAATCTTGAAAAGATTTCAAAAAAATATTCTCGTATTCTAACGTTACAGAAGGAAATGTGTAAAAATGAAATAAATTACTAAAATACCTCGAAAAACGACAATTCTGTATTATTTCTGTATGTGTTGCTGTACTCCTGAGATATTTTTGCCAAATATAGATGACAAAAAGACGCTGCAACATAGATTATATATGGGGTCATACATGGCGTCATATTGCTTAAAATTGCTCTGTATCATCTTGCCCCGTGTATCATCTTGCCCCGGTCTCCCCTATTGATGCAAAATTGTGAGTCTATCAATGTTTCTATGTGTATATGAAATAATTTTTTAACTCATTGAATGAGCACTAACCAAGATTAATTTCCTGCAAACCTCTAGCAAACTACACGATATTCATTAATGGTAAAGATAAGTTTCTTGCAAAGTTCCTGCACACTACAAGTAAAAGATTCGATAGACGACTTTCTTGCGAACTTTCAGCAAAGTTTCTTATTTCTGACAAACTTGTCGCGAACTGATATGTGTTTGCGACAAGATTGCAGAAAGGTTGCAGCTAGCGGTAAACATCGGCGAAGTTCCGGCAAACCCTTCTAGCGAACTAATTTGTTTGCGGCAAATTCGCCTAAAATTTGCTGCGAATTTGCGGCGTTTTTTTTTCATTTCTGTAAGGGACGTCAGGTCCAAGAAGCCATGCAGAACACTTGTGTTGATTTGTAGACAAAGAGTGTACAATAGATACTGTTACGGAGTAAGTATCATGTAACTTTAAATGTTTCCAATAGGAAATAAGTGTTTACAAAACACCATTATTGGAATTTAGTCAATAAATCTAGGTCCCTAAGACGTAATTAAGATGACGTTGAAATTAAGTCTGTGGAGAAACGTTGTGTTCACGTTGAAGTCGCGACCACACCCCGAAAAAGACGTCATAAAAACGTCTTATTAGCACGTCTTTTTTACAGACGTCAGACGTCTTTTTGTGGTCGATATTTGGTTATATGACGTCGTGACCACTATTCAACCAAAAAAAGACGTCTGGGTGACGTCTTTTGCCTGCTGGGTTTAGAGGGTAGACTTGGGGAAGCATTTATAAAAAAAAGAAGAAAATGCTGTTTATCGATATTTGAATATCTATCAATATTTTCTTTATCCTATATTACACAAAAAATGATTTCTGTCTAAAACTGTTTTATTATTTGCAGTTTTCAGATTGGATCACACCGCAAATTTGTCGTTTGGGAAAGAATTAATCGTAGAATTGCTTGATGTCCATTTAGTGGTCGTCAATAGGCTGACTGAGCATAAACGTAGCATTGACAGCAGATATATGCTGTCCAAATGGGACCGAACTATGCTAGAAAAACTAGCCTCTACTTTATAACAAGAATAGGCCTAATTGTTTGCAGTTTTCAAATTGGATCACCCTGCAAAATATCTATTGAAAGAGTAAATCGAATAGTCGTTTTATGCCCCTTTAGTGGCGTCATATGGTTGATTTAGCGTAAACGACGAATTGACAGCAGATCTATAGTGTCTAGATAGTACCATACTAGCCCTTTCCCAAACAAGACATGGTTTTGGCGTACCTGAAGAAAAGGGCTTGGAAATACATTGAGGCAAAAGAAGAAAATGCTGACAGTCACCATTTTCTCATTTTGCCTCAATATTTTCTTTGCTATATTATACATACATCTTTTTTATCAAAATCAATTTTTCTATATATTGCTGTTTGCGAAAGGGCTAGTGAACAAGTCTGCTTTATGATAAGAATCAACTCTTGACAGTAGATCTATATTGTCTAGATATTAGCCTACAATGCTCGTGGAAAGCTAGCGTCGACTTTATGATAAGAATCAGCAATTTGTTTCATGAATACATCTGGGCCCGGTTTCTCGAAAAAACTTAAGTACGTTCTCATGCTCAAATCTGAGCACCGTGCTCAAATCGCACGAAATCCACGTGAACTTCAATCGCATACCCTTCAACGTTGGAGAGTATCCGTTTGAAGTTGAGCATGTTCTCATGAGAATATACTTAAGTTTTTTCATGAAACCGGGGCCTGGTCACTGGGAACATTGAATACTGTCGATTTTTGATGTTCCTGGTGTCCTATGAAACGGTCTGTTATGCATTCTCCAACGCGGAGGACGGACGTTTTGGCCACGGATGTTTTGGCCAGGACGTTTTGACCACGGACGTTTTGGCCACCCTTATTGGAAAACGGACGTTTTGGCCAAACTCAATTTATAAAGACTTATCGTAGACTATCATGCTACGTAAATTTATTTTTGTTTGATTTAGTAGGTAGTTATAATCATTACTTAGATTAGTTATATAATTACATTCATTTAGCAAACAATCTACAATAACATAGAATGTAAGATAAGCATCCTGGCAAAAACGCCCTACATTCTTCCTGCGCTTCCCGATACGTCGCAAAAATGATTTCGAAGTAGCACGAAACGGACGGTAAACGATTCTCAATCAACTTTTAAAAAAGTTTCATTAAGCAGAACATTACTGTACATGAATTATGTAGGATATGACAAAGGTTGGCATGAGATCTTTTATTAGGCGACCTACCTCTAATATATTGGATCTACAACCACTCTGAAAATGTACTGAATTAAAATTGAAAGCGATCAAATGAATTTCATTATTATTTTCTCCGAGATGAAACTACTTTATATATTTATTTACTGGTATTCTGCAGACGCCAATTTCGCTGTTGAAACACAAGCGGAGGTTGTCATATTTTCAGAGAAACATGTTTTATGCAAATTTGTAAATATTGAAACATGTTCTAGACCATAGATACTTGAAAAACAATAGGCCTACATTATCATCGCTTTTCATCGTAAACATTGTAACTGCAGCTTGTTATGAGCTGCAGTTACGGGTTTTTTGCTGAAAGTCAAAGTTATGTCATCAGGCAAATTATTGTGTCGCGCTCTGCGCGACACATCTTGTGGTACACTTCTTCTAATTTTAGAAATTACGTCATGAGGGATAATTGTTTGTACTTGAAAATTGTGGATATGTCCTACTTATATACTGTTTACTAGATATATTTTTCAAACAGTACTACAAAGTATACGTTGATCTTTATCCAATCCCAGAATACACAAAAAAATCAAGTAAACAAAATTTTAATTGTTTTATTTTTGCAAATCAATGGAAAGTCCCTACTTCCGGTTTCGCCATGGGGGGAATGTATAAATCCTATCCATTTGAAGACCAGAGTAATGCATACCAGGGGAAGGTCTAATTCCTATCTGTTAAACGACCAGAATGCATGCAATAAGAATCGCTAATCGTGATGTATACTTCAATGATCAAAGTACCACAAGTACTTTAGTATTGAACATACAATTTCGACTGACCAACTTACATAATTTCAAGTATCGTTTTAACTGAACAAGTCTGTGTATTGCTAGTAGAACATTTATATTTTCACATAATTTTTTTCAAAATAGTAGACTTTTTAGGGGATTCTAACACTAAAATAATTAACCATTCCCCTAACAAAACATGGTTTTTCTCATACTTTTTCCCCCAAAAAATAGTAGACAGTTAGGCTTTTTCACACACTAACATTATTAACCCTTTCCCAAACAAAATCAGGTTTTGATGTTCCTAGTAGAAAGTTTTTAAGCAGGTTAGTAGCAGCTTTGAAAATCAGAACAGATATACAGGGCTACGTACACTCGAAACAATACCAATCTATTTTGGGCTACATGTTTTACTGGCGTTGTGTCCGCTGTGCGTCCGTTCAACCATGTCTTAAATAATAAACGTATCCTTTTCCCTTTTCCTCACTAAGCCTTTTCAGATTGCATAGACTAAGATCAGCCTGCACTAACATGCAGTCTGATCTTAGACACACCGACTATTCTCTACTAAATATTTATAGGAACGTCTGAGCTAGAGTGGTTAAAATGTCCCGATTTTGGGATTTGAATTAAAACACAATAACATTTCAAAAGGCTAACGATTAAACAAGTAACAAGTAGATCTATATTACTTTTTCTTTGGAACCCTACTATTTTACCCCCTCTGGCGGGATTAATTGCATGGTCCCGTTACGGGCGTGCGTCCGTGTGTAAACCTCTTCTCCCAAACATTTTATTCTTCAAAATTTCAACTAAATAGGCTATACGTGAATCTTTCTTGCATGAAGCCATTCAAATTTTCTAAAAAAAAATATAAAATCATGCAGTACTCTGGTTGCTATACACCGCTCATTGGATTAAATTGTAATAAAGTATATGTTTCGCTTGGGGATAGGCCACTTTTAGAGTCATTGATGGAATTTCGATCAGAATTAAGATTTGGTTGGAAAAATATACATTCAGCAAAAAGTAAATGTTGAAAAAAAAAACAGAGAAAAATCAAATATTGCCGAATCATTTTTAAGCGCGACACAATTCTCTTTGCTGTACATTACAGCAATTTTTTACTTGGTTTTTAATGCAAAGCACTGGTACATGTGTCCTAAGAAACTTCTCCAGACCATACATTCTTGAAACATAAGCCCAAGTTGTCATATTTTCTGACAAATGTGTTTATGTCCTCGAGCTGTCTGTATAATTTCTATAAGCGATGTGAAGAGGATGAATTATATTTGTCTACTGATTTGCATTTAGAACTGTCTTAACTCGCTGTAAACAATGATGGATTCGCACACTTCTCGTAGAATTGCGTTGGTACAAAATATCTTATAAAATTAAAAAAAAAAAACAGAAAATATTATATGGAGAGCCTCTCGCAAGGCTAATTTGTATCAATTTTAAAGGTTTAGAAATACTCAAGACATTTTCAACAGATGTTAGAATATAATCATATTTTTCCAGCCCTTTTGTTTAATTTACAAGATAAAAAGAAAGAAAATGAAACGAAACCTGAATTGTCTAGTAAACATTTACAACTATCTCGTGCCCTCCTTTAGTCTGATGGAATCCACCAATAAGTGTTTGCAGAGCAAGTACAAGTAGGACCTATTCTAAATCATCTTCTTTTATACCGACCTAATAACCATGGCGTAAGACTGATTATTGAAATAATTGACAAACATAATCTTTAAAATGTATTGATCCTTGTCTCACTCATTGTCCAAGGGTTAAAGGTTGATGGTCGTGATAGATTGTACGTCTACAAAACAACCAAATTGCTGGGATACGCGATAAGGTCCCTGTGATATCTAAGACCCGCTTACTAGAAGCCATGGCTACTCTGCTTCAACTTACGTCATTTATTCTGCTTAACAAAGTCGCCTCTCACAAGGCAGTAGCGTAACGTCACTTTTGACGCTCTATAACTGGGGTATTTACTGCATGCTCAATATTCTCAAGACATGAGTCATCAAGGCTTTGATAATTGGTTAAGTGGAAGGAATCATTGCAAGGTGTGGTTTTGGTGATTTAAACGCATTTGATGAAGAGGTGGTCAGTCAACTTCCATATGGCTCAACTCTTGATGCGAAACAACCATATATTAGAAGATTTCCACATTAATTGAATACTATTTAAATATTGAAGGGAAAAAGGTAATTTGAACGATAATAAAGTCAAGATGTTCCTGATTACAGTCTCCCTATTTATTGGATGTCACTCTTATATCAGGGGCGTATCCAGGGGTTTAAAATAGGTATTAGATTACCATCTTAAAATGGAAGTGACATATGCTTTTGTCACAGCTTTAAAACCAATTAACTCTTTCGATTTGATCCGTTTATATACACGTATAGTGCACGTGATATACGTCCCTCCCAATTTAGCATTGTCGGCTAAAACATATTATGACGTAATAACAAAATGTTCGGATTTAAACAACAGGATATTGAGCTCCAAATATGCACATGTACAATTGTATTGAAATTGTACAATTGTATTAAAAAATAACTGCGCATAATCCGTTATCTTTATATGTACTAGTAGGCCTAACATTTGTACAGTGTAAGCATGTGTCATAACAGAACATCATGACTGGCCTATAGCGTAACTTAAGTTTCACTCGAAACAAAAAAAAACAAAAACAAACGCGGTTTCGACTACGATGTAGAAACCATTCCATGTTCGGTACTATATCATTAACAGTCAGGACATCAGATTTCAATTACATTCACTTTCATGCGAGGAAATTGGTCTGTCTGCTTCCGCTTCATTTTGTCTCAGAAAAGTCTACTCAAAGTACAATAGTTCTTTCCTAAGTGATTGACTGATGTCGGTCATGGTCGATTTTGGCTTACATAAAACGTTATTACAAATAAATAAATAAATATTACTTAAATAATTATAATTTAGGCAAAGAATTGATGCTAACAAGTCTCATTTATCTTTGTTTTTTATTTCATTTTTTTATTTTTTTATTTTTTTTTCATGTTTTTTTTTATTTTATTCTATTTCTTCTTTTTTTCCATGAGTAATTTTTCAATGATTTATTATGTTATTACCAGTGCAATATCTAATTATTTTGAAATCGGCGATGTTGTTCAATATCGAAAATGTAACATGTTGTAGTCCTTGTAGTATTCGTATAGCTTCGGGGAAAGAAGAAGAAATCTCGTTAATGGACACATCTCTTTCCCGAATGATATTAGGAATTGAATAACAGAAAAACACAACATCTTGATTGTTTTATATTTTAGCATTACATGCATGTACAGGCAATTTATGATTTATGTGATGGGCATGTTTAAAAAAAATGTTACCAAAGTGTGACATTATAAATGTTAAACAAGCAGCTATTTTTACAGAATATCATCCAGATTTCTTAATAAAGACGACTAAAAGCTATTTTAAAATGTTTAGCAGTGCCCAAATTATATTTTAAATTTATGTTCACTAAGTTTTAGCTAAAATTGTGTGCACAATCTAGTATAATGACAACAAAAAAGCGTTTCACTCCTGACAACATATATATTGCACAGTATGAGAATTTGTAATCATCGAATCACTAAAATGTAGAGTGCAGAATGCCCACAAGGCTGATGCCTTCCTAAAATTGTGAATGGTAGATATCTAGCTGAATAGAAAAAATGAGAACACATTTTAAAAAAGAAAACTGTTTCACTCCTGACATCAGATTCAGAGGGTTATTGTAAAAAAACAGCCTCCACATCCTAAACCAGTGAAAAAAAGATGAAAAGGTAATTTTAAGATAGTGATGCACATGTTATTTTATATATTACAAGTGCTTATTGTATTATCCTGTCACTGTCTTTAATTTACCATAGCTTAGAGACCTGGCACCGGTTTCTCGAAAAAACTTAAGTATCTTCTCATGCTCAAATCTGAGCATCGTGCTCAAATCGCACGAAATCCACGTGAACTTCAATTGAATACCAATCAACGTTGATTGGTATTGAATAGAAGTTGAGCATGAACTGATGAGAATATACTTAAGTTTTTTCGAGAAACCGGGCCCTGGTATAAGTGAAAAATGTCACACAAAAAGCGTTTCACTCCTGACATTTTTGACATGTTTTAATGATGTATCTTTTTTAGTAGTGAAGCGATTTTCTTTAAACTTGGTACCCAGTATATAGACACAAAACACACCTTTTTAGCATTGATTGGGTTGAATATGCTTCTCTGTAACAGCAGAGGCATGTAAAAAGTGAGTGGTCACGATTTTTTAAAACTTGCCCGGATATAAAAAGCTATAGTCCAGTGAAGATATTATGGCAAATGTTTACAATTTTTAAGTATGTAAACAAGGGAAAACGCCCTTAATTTCCAATACAATTTCACATATGTTGGTTCGAATCTTGCAGGTGTGAGACACCTGCAAGATTTGAACCATCACATGTAAAATTAAAGTTGTTTTGAGTTTGATATTTTGTTGTTTACATGAGTAAATGTGCCATTACATCTTGGCCTGTCTGTAGTACCATACCAACTGCTGTCAAAATGACAGATGTATAATTTATTTACCTGAGGGACGTCTCAATACATTAGTTTTATGACCGTTGACAACTTTCTTGGAAAATTCTAAATACTCCAGATTAACGACATTAATTTTATTACGTTTCCAGTATTGCATAGGGTAAATTAAAAGAGATGTTTTAAAGTAAATTCCTTCAGTCTAAGGCAATAGATTTCCAACATGTGCTTTTCATAACTGTTTTGAGCACAACTGGAATATGATTTGCCCTTCAAAACGGAATGGGCAATTTCTTCGTTGCGCTTAACTAGATAAAAAGGCCAAAAGCACTGTGTACATGTACAACATGTTGTTTGTATGACAAATGTCCGAGACAGTTCAGGATCTCTGGGGAAATTTGGAGTGGAAGGAGGGAAATAAAGCGAAAAGACGGGGAAAATAGACCGACAATTTACAAAAACAGATTTGTCAGTTTTAAAAGAGCTTTTGTGAAATATATATATACAGTATAGTTGTGGTTAACGCTTTCCCAAAAACGGTACAAAATAGACTGTTCCACGTTCAAAGCAGCTGCAGACGACATGGCAAGTAATGATAACTTTTTTGGTATCGCTTCCTTATCTATTATCGAAAGTTCCGTAATTAATTTCTTTAACCCATTACCACACAATGACCCTTTTTGACTCCCTTCAAAATTATGGCTTTGGAAAACATTGTGGAAAATGATTAAGGTGGAATGTATCGGCCCTAGCTTAGCTATGTGGACACTAAAATGTCCCTTTTAGCGTGATGGGTCACATATGTATTTCGTTCCTAAGTGGTCGTATTGGTATATATTACGAATTTCATTTGACCTGGCACTGACCTTTACTAAAATGTGTTCATATTTCGCATATATCATAACTTTTTTTTCAAATAGACTTGTGTCATAGTACATAGACATAACAGGTACACAAGAAAATATTACAGAATTGTTAATTTGAAAAAAGTCCATGCGTGTAATTTATGATAATAAAAGCTAAAGCTGTGCCATGTGAAATGAAATCTGTAATACCTGTATAGCATGCTTTGAGCCAATAGACAACCAGTTTGACCTTACGGTTTTGTAAACGTGAAAATAGGAGTGCATATCGGATGTTTATGTGTTTACAACCATCAATTTTCAGGGAGAAATTAACTTGGAAACCAAATGTATGTTGTAATTAACGGCCCATTTTACTGTGGGGAATAGCTTGTTAACCTTGTCCAAAATAAGAAACTGTTTTGGTGTTCATAACGTGCACTGCTTATGAAAACATTGAAACAAAAGAAGAAAATGCTGATACCAGCATTTTCCCCTTTTTTGTCTCAATATTTTCTGAACTAGGTCTACATTCATAATGTTAGCACTTGTTTGCACAAGCTACGCACAATAATCAGACTGTCTTTAATAGTATACATGGTATATGTACTATTTTTTAAATATTACTTGTTTAAAGTACACATACATTTGATAGGGAAATATTGCTTGAGTAGGACTAAACGCAATTTATAGCATTAAACGATATTTAGGAACCAATGTAATATAAAGAGAAGAAAATGCTGATGACACATGATGTTTTCAAACCCCCGAATGCTGATAAAAGTATTCCAGACAGTACGACCATATTGAAAGCTCATGCAAAAAACAAGATGAAATTGATGAAAGTTACCATAATAAAACTAGACAGCGAAGTTTAAATCACTATGATTTGACAGATATATGACGTGCAACAAGAATTTAGAACTCTGGAAGTCTTTGATGTTATTTCAAGAAGAAAACTAAATTGAATTTTCAGACAGTTATTGAGATGGACATATCATTTACTACTGCCATATTCAAACTACTGTACACCGGTGCTTTAAAAGAAACCTCCTAACTGCAGCTTAAAACAAGCCACAGTTACGAAGTTTTTGTTGAAAAGCGACGATATGCACAGAACATGTTGATCTATGATCATTTCTATGTACAGATCGCGAAAATGTCTGATATTAGAGAGCAGCATTCGTGTATATCGGCGGTTGTCCACAAAAACCAAAACAGACTACAATTACGAGTCTTTTGTTGAAAAGCGACGATATTTTGTAGGCAATCTTTCTGCGTGTTCCTACAGCATATTTTAATTATCTCGGCTGAAAATTACATGGTGCTGCATTTTAGACAGGTTAAGTAAATATGATTTGAAAATCAGGTATTGTGCTTTAGGATATAAGTAAACGATTAAAGTTAATTTTCTTTGGTTATTCATTGCTTTTGATGTGCCGGGTTTCAAATTAATAGTTCCGATTACTTTCTACGTTTTGTTTGAAATTCTAATTATAGCATTTTCCTCCCTAAAGCAAGTTTCATTAATACTAGCAACACGTTTTATACAAATATTTGGAATTATGGTATGTCTACATAATGCATTCGTCGCTTTTCAACAAAAAAAACTCGTAACTGCAGCTTGTTTTAAGCAGCAGTTCAGAGGTTTTCGTTGAAAAAGCAACTAACTATTAGAATATATCCAGTCTAATGATTTTTTTTATTTAGAAAAATAATCAATTGTGATAAACCTATTTGGCGTGTTTGATTTGACCATTACATCCATTTTCCTGTTGTGTAATTTTCTGTGCCACAGATGTAGTACTTGTTACAGAAAGCCACTTTAAAAACAAGACACAAATAAACGCGACATACATGTAAATTGGTTACAAAGGAGCTTTTCAAGACATAATCCAATACATGGAAAAATCGTAGGAACCGTAATGAAATAAAAGCATGATTCTTCAGTATAAGATAATGACCTCGGGAGTTTTATGGCTTTCTCTTGAAAACATGGTCCCTGCAAAATCAGAAAAAATCACGATGCACTCCCACGAAGCCATGGCAAAACACAACAATGGGTTATTAGAAGCCATTGTAACACCATAACATAGTTACCATGTTTTAGAAGTCATTAGGCTGGTTACGGCGAGGAATTACTCGACACAACATTTTCAGTCTATTTGGCAATACTTCTGTCAATATTTGACCACTATGAAAACAAAATGAAACTGAAAAGGCAAAAAAGAACAATGCGTATGTCGTATGCTGAATGCAAAGGATCTTTTAATCAAAGTGCTGTCAGCACTGTAAATTGGGCATCTCTGAGAAATTGAGTAGAACCAGAACTCTCCATGTTTGAATATTAAGGTTCTACATTTGGGCAATAGTCATTGAACATTTTGGATTCTTTTTAATGTACAATGTACATGTTGTTTCATCCTCTACTTTTCAAATCGTATTTGAAGGATGTAATTTCTGAAGATAATTATATGATATATTTGATGCTACGGGTGCACATGAAAGTATAGTCTGGTGTGCGTACCACTAATACTATACTATTTTTGGGTCAGGCACATAGTAACCATGACGACCTCCTGTATGGATATTTCGCTTCAAAGGTAAAGCGCAAAGTTTGTTAATTTTGAAAGCAAAGATATGACATTTATTAAGTAGCTAGTTTTCGGTATATTTAAACACAAGCAGTAACAGTTTTACACGGTCTTACTCAGTCAAAATTAACAATCATTGCTCTTTACCTTTGTCACGGCCGCTTATCTACTAAATCACAACATTTTGTTGTGTATGAAAAAAAGTTTAGAGGATATCCGGTTGGCAGTTAGAGGAGCCGACAAATCGGCGGGTGAAAGGTGAGTGTCGTCTATTAATCGAAATGTTCTTGTTTCTAGCTCGAAAATCAAAAATCGGAGAATGTCATACAACCCTTTATTCATTTTCATATATTTGTGAGCCCCATCCAAACCCCGATTCCCATAGCTTGAACGGAAATTCATTTTCTCCCGTTGCAAGGGTAGCCCCAATATTGACATTTCGTCAATCCTGATGAGCGTTTGTCCACTTTCTGAGGATGAATGGCCCAAAATCTGTGTGTATTTTAAAATGGTTGTATGTAAATTACATCGTGAAAACAATATTTAAATAACGTACTGTCGATCTTTGAAGAAAATCAGTTCTTCCGGTCAGTTTGTGCGTTAGAGGATATGTTGTGAGTAAGAGGATAGGTTGTGATTTACAAGACAGAATGCATTCATCGCATTTAATACCATTTGTCATTGTTTATATGCGAATTAAGCCAAACCGAAATACTCTCATTACTAGACTAGTCTTGTCCAAAGATTAAACCCTTATTTCACTTCAGAATCACTTTGTCTTTTTTATTTGACAGAGTACGAGTTCATTGTGGTATGATATAGAAACCCCCTTTTTACACACCAGTTATATATATCATATTACATTATCTCATCTAAATGAATGTAATGTTCGTATGTGCATAATATATTTATAACAATGTTTGATATAAACATTCACTATCCTATGTGTTTCTTTCTGTCTGTCTGTACTCTGTGCGTCTTCATGTGAACTTTTATACTATTCAAAGTAAATACTGTGCAATATTCCAACCATTTTGTATGCTCTAAAGTAGCCTCTTTAAAATACAATGCGTAAGAAGTGGAAAAACCGGAGACAATAAAGACGTGTCAAAAATACAGGTCTGTAAATCTTGTTTATCCATAGATCTTCTTGTTTATTGATTCAATATGTAAAATATTGAGTCATCAATCATATAGGCCTACGAATTGATACATTTATAAATTTTGCAAGTTGTAACATACATTAAAGATGAACTTTGTGAAATCCGTACTCTCTTAGTAATCTCTTCCTTTGTGTCAATACTTTACAATCCCTTTCTAATAAGTACGTTACACCATGCCTTGTATGAGAAAGGGTTAAAGAATCCCATTTACACATCATGTAAAAGCAACGGAACAAGAGAAAGTCGATTTCCTTCATAAAGATTTCTTCAAAAATCCTATCCCATACAAGATATATTTTATAACCTTATAACTCCCTTGTAAAAAAGTTTCGAAAAACATCGAGAGAAAGAAGAAATTGTTGATTATCAGCCCTTCCCTCAATATTTACGCCCTCAAACATATACTTCTCACATCTGTATCTGTGTCATTTTGAAAACACTTTTGAAAACACTTCACCCATTACCAAAATGGCTAAATATTTGACTTTTCCAAAGCAAAAGATGTAGTAGACAAGGATATCAGGTGTATGAAATTTTAAAAAGAGAACACACAAACGCCCTCTTAACTTAAGTTTTCATTTTAAATTATCACATGCAGATGGGCAGACAAGCAGACAATGTTAATGGTCTGTGTCCCTGATCTTTCAATTTACTGGGCATAAAAATACGTTAGGCCATTTCACTCACCCTTTGAAAATAGACATATCACATAGAGTATTTCGGTTTGGCTTAATTCGCATATAAACAATGACAAATGGTATTGAATGCGATGAATGCATTCTGTCTACTAAATCACAACCTATTCTCTTACTCACAACCTATCCTCTAACGCACAAACTGACCGGAAGAACTGATTTTCTTCAAAGATCGACAGTAAGTTATTTAAATATTGTTTTCACGATGTAATTTACATACAACCATTTTAAAATACACACAGATTTTGGGCCATTCATCCTCAGAAAGTGGACAAACGCTCATCAGGATTGACGAAATGTCAATATTGGGGGCTACCCTTGCAACGAGAGAAAATGAATTTCCGTTCAAGCTATGGGAATCGGGGTTTGGATGGGGCTCACAAATATATGAAAATGAATAAAGGGTTGTATGACATTCTCCGATTTTTGATTTTCGAGCTAGAAACAAAAACATTTCGATTAAAAGACGACACTCACCTTTCACCCGCCGATTTGTCGACTCCTCTAACTGCCAACCGGATATCCTCTAAACTTTTTTTCATACACAACAAAATGGTGTGATTTAGTAGATAAGCGGCCGTGTTGTAGTGAAATCGCCGCACAGGCGGTGGTCATTTTTAGAGTGTGCCTGACGTACAAAAATACATAGTACGACAGTGAACCAGACTACTTAGAGAATACCATGCAAACACTTAGTCCGTTGACTACAGCTACGTTCGTCGCGGGTTCAAACCCTTTAACCCTTTCCCAAACAAGACCTGGTTTTGACGTCCCTAATAGATATGGCTTGGGAAAACATTGAGACAACCAGCAGTTTCTCCTTTTGCCTCAATATTTTCCATTTCGTATTTCACACAAATTCTGTCTTCAATATTTATATAAATATAGAAATTAAATGTACGTCATTCTACAAGGAAGTGTTTTCCATTCCACAGAAAAAATATATACAATTTTGAGGCAAAACATGGTATTTTGGAGATAAATGTGACAAACACAACGGTGTTCGCCTTATTCTCAGATTTAGTTTCGTTAAAAAAGTATCCTATAAGTTCCGTGTCAAATCTGCGACCATTTGCAAAAAGTGCACGAGAAA
Source organism: Fragum sueziense (assembly GCA_963680895.1). Classification (NCBI taxonomy): domain Eukaryota; kingdom Metazoa; phylum Mollusca; class Bivalvia; order Cardiida; family Cardiidae; genus Fragum; species Fragum sueziense. The sequence goes on along the minus strand of OY804594.1, from coordinate 26,291,929 downwards.
TATCAAATAAAAACTTTACAAACCATGTTTCACGAATATTGTCACTTCTCAGACCTGACAAGGAATTTGAAGGGGGAATATTGATATCAAACTATATAATTGTTTCTCTTTGAGTCTGTTTCATAAAATCGTAACTCTCTGGTTGTATTGTAAGAGGGAATATTGACTAATGGACCATTACCATTCCGCGTATTAATTGTACTCAGAAAGTAAAATTATACATGGAACTCAATTATAGACAATCAGTCGGTCATTATCTCTCGAACCCTTCTTCCCAGATATAGTTTATGGAATGCTATTGCTTTGTATGAAATGGCAAAGAATTTTGTGCTAACAATAGACTAGGTTTCCCGTTATGTTTTATTAAACCGTAGGTAATGTTATAAAATCTCGTAACTACGGCTTAAATCAAGCCGTAGTTACGAGATTTTATAACAACACCTACGAAATACTATTTTTTTTTCTCGAATTTACGTCACGATTAACTGGTTAAAATCGTTCCCTATCACCCCCTTCAAAGGTCAGACAGTTTGTGCTCATCAGACACTTTTGTCGTTGAAGGTACTTACAATGGCAAAGAATTTTGTGCTAACAATAGACTAAATTTACCGTTATGTTTTGATAACCCGTCGGTGTTGTTATAAAATCTAGTAACTACGGCTTGAGTCAAGCCGTAGTTACGAGATTTGATAACAACACCCACGAAATAACATTTGTTTGTCCGAAATTACGTCACGGTTTACGGGATAAAATCGTTCCCTATTGCATCTAAATTTTGCTTCGGTTCTTAAAGGGGCCAACTTCCGATGGGTTTAACATATTTAATGATTTCAAGGCGGACACCTATCCAGCCCTCCGCTTTTGCCCACCTGGCATCTTTGGCTCGACAAATCAGTCCATAAACTTTCATAACTCTAACAAGGCCATATGTTTTTGTCATGTATTTACATTTTCCGCTAATGTGATTAACACTCATTATCACCGCAATATGATAACATAGCTGATCAAGAGATATGAAAGGCTTTTATTTAATGTAATATTTAATAGCAGCACCATAGAAAGCTTTAAGATATACAGAATACCCAGTGATCATTCTAAATATACATTAATAAGTAATAAATAATAATTTTTCTATTAGTAGACGAAATGAATAGTTGACAATAAGCTCCAATTGCAACTTTGTATGTATTAAAATGAAAATAAGTGTTTTGTCAAGAAATGGGTTGGTAGTTAGAGATTTGTGAAAAAGACATTTTGGCCTAATCAAAATAAGACATTGTATATAAATCGACAAGTGTTATTTAGGTGCTCTAAAATTCTAGCCTACATATCACTGCTTTTCAACGAAATCCTCGTAACTGCAGCTTAAAATATGCTGCAGTCACAAGGATTTCGTGAAAAGCTACAATATATCACACATCAGAATAACGTTGGGAAAATCCGAACTTGACATCTGCTCAATACAGGTGACTTTATACTTGTAACCTCAGTCCAATACATCAATATCGAATAGCTTAAATTATTACCTCAAATTATTAAGAAGTTTTAATGTGACCAATATAAAAACCCTGGTCAGACAGCGTGTCATATGCCCAGACTGGTCTAGAACCATGTTGATTATTGAATACTTAAAGGAACGCCTTTCTCTATCCCAGCCCATTTATTTTCCTAGGTTTTACATAATTACTCTGTTGCCCAAAAGACAGAACATTTAATTGTTTACCCTAGGGATGTCTCAAGACATAGGTTTTGCGATCGTTGACAAATTTCTTGGAAAATGCACGGGCTTTGACGTTTACGATTGATGATACTCTTTTATGTTTTCCCTTAGCCAAATCCTAAAGAATTGGTCTAGAGACAAGTAAAAGTTAGAGGGCATTGCAGACAGCAGATAGAATGTTAATTAAAAAGACAAAAACATACGAAAATACGGGTTGTAGAAAAGAAAAAAAAATAATGCTAGTCATCAGTCTGAATTTACCATTTGTATGTATTTATACATAACAATATAACGTAGCTTTTCAACGAAAACCTCGTAACTGCAGCTTGTTTTAAGCTGCAGTTACGGGGTCTTCGTTGAAAAGCAGTGATACATGTAACATACTCATATAATGATATCATATTCTGAAACTCGACCTCTGCGTAAGAGAAATGATGGATTGCCGGAATGTGATCGACTTAGATTCTACAACAGATAACAGAGTTGAACGGTTGGTCACATAGAATATGAATAACAATTAGAATACTGAAAGACTTCCAAGTGTCCTTAGAATCGACCGATCATGTATACATTCTTTGACAACACTCGTCGTTCATTGAACGATTTATAATAATTGCTATTGAAATAAATACATACATGTATATGTTAGCGGCAATAAGTAAATTTAGGCAATAAGCTTAATGCCTAGGCAATGAGCTATTGCCTAGGCAATTAAATATTGCCTAAAATGTTCAGGCATTAAGCTTGTTACCTTAAATGTTTCACCCCAAATTCAGCCTATTGCCTAGGAAATAACAAACTGTACAAAACTAACCATTTTAATTCAGGCATTAAACTTATTGCCCGAACTATTTTACCAAAATTGAGTCTATTGCCTAGGCAATAACAAATTATACTGAAATTCCACCTTAATGCAGGGTTTTAACTCATTGTTTGTTAGTATTCACTACAATATCAGTGCCTTTGCAAAAACAAATATCATGCTAAACAACCGGTTTTGGTAGCGGTGTTTAGGGCCTGGCTGAAAATGTACATGGATATTTCTGTAAATCAAGTAATTTAGACCAAGCTTGGCAGAAATGTACCTTAAGTAACTCTTTACTTAAATTGCCTGTGAAATTTTGATTGGTCCATAAATGTGGGCGTGGCAGGGCGGGGCTTATCAGACTTAGAGAACTCGCAAAATAATTCTTTAAAAATCTTCCCCTCTCAAACCAGTGGGCCAATTAATCCCAAACACTTTTCATCCTAATTAGACAAGCAATAATGTGGCTTGCGTTTACTTTAATTTCTCAAAATGTAATGAGAATGGAATTAAGGGTTTTTGACTAATACAGGGGCCAAAGCAAACACTGTTTCGTAAAGCTCTAAATAATGTTAAATATTTGTAAAATATTTTCAATTTCGTATAAATGTATTTAGTAAGTAGCCATTTTTCATCGTTAGGCAATAAGACTAATGCCTGGCTATTTTTCCAGGGATTAAAGGAGGACGAGCTAGGCTGTCGAAAATGCAAATGGCACAATAATTACAAACCAGAAATAACGTATGAAATTACCAACCTGAAGGGGTAGATCATTTATGTCCATTGTTACCACTCGTCGAGCTTTATTAAGGTATATGACCCATCATTAAAAAAAACACTTTCTAGCCATGGGACATACATCAAATTACACACACTTGTAAATACACGTCAAATAAGTTGATTCACCGTGCCGAATTTCAAGATTATGCTTCAAGAAGAAAATAATTTACAAATATATTTTTACTCTATATTCATATACAAGGGAGGTAATTTATAACATTTTTGTCAAATATTTCCATAATTATGCATTAATTCAAAATTCTAAACCGTTCAAAATGTTTATGTTTGTATTAGGAATGGAAATATAACACAGTTTAGGATTAACTGGCACCTTTCAAATTTCGCCTCTGGCTCTTTGGTGCTAATGATGGGTTGTATACGTTAAGTATTAAAATCCAAGTCAATTAATAACATGCTGGTCGTCCTTGTTTTTGTTTTGTAACGGCTACATATGCCCAACCTTCAAAAATCAATTACGTCAGAGATACGTCATCTGTGCTCAGCGAGATTTAACATACCCTACAACCGGCTGCGTACTCTCCAACGCCGAGGCCTATTGATTATAACCATCAAATATGACATCTGCCGTTTTTGGTACACCAACAGCTTATTTGGTCGTCATAATCTAATTATAGCACATCATTTGAATTATCGAATCAAAATCAATCAGTTTTATCTTGCATGATCATTACGTATACATTACGTCGCTTCTATTTTTAGCTGAAGCCGGTAACATTTGAATTATCGAATCAAACTAATTCAGTTTTATCTTGTTTGATTACGTATACATTACGTCGCTTCTATTTTTGGCTGAAGACGGTAATTTGAAGCGTCAGCCAATCATTTCTTGTATCAGAAATTTCGATTGTTTATGAGTATATTGGCGACGATTGGATACCGAAATCCCGCCGTGGCCCTGAGATTAGACGTGAAACGACCCCGCGAGAACAGAGCTCATTCTATCGAAATGGAATGTAGGGAGAATGCGCTCTGTTCGTAAGAGAGTACCGGCTGCGTAGACAGTCAGCGAAGACAGATTCGGCATCTGATGTCATGTGCATGGTAGGTCAAATGAATTTACTTTTATAAATAAACGAAAGGATCTTTGGTATTCTATTGTTGATAAATACGCGTTTAAATGTTCAGTGCTTGTACAAAATAAACCTTTTCACGTATTCCTCGCAAATAAGGTCACAGTCATCGACACAGTCGGTTGTACGGTGTGTTAATATCGCGGAGGTGTGTCTCGTTGACCTTGACCTTGTCTTGTTTTGAAGTAAAAATATAATGTGTAAACACGCTTGTATTTAGGATTGATCTATAGCAAAGGAAAGATGTTTTTCGCCGAGATTGAGGTTTTTATGCATCGCTAATTGTTTTTCCATGCACAAATATGAGTTCCCGAACAGTTCGGAAGCATAAAAACATAGAATGAGCCCCTTTAAGCTCAAAACCTAGGCATTAAGCTTAATGCCTAGAGTGAATTAGGCAATAGTCTTACTGCCTAGGCAATAGATTATTGCCTAGGCTTTAAGTTTATTGCCTAATTTTACTTATTGCCGCTAACATATATATCACAGTCACTTACTAAACATGTTCGATTCTGTCTTCAGCGGAAACTAGACTTTCAAGAGTGATGCACAGTTCGTTTAAATATCCCTAATAGACATAATTCATGGTTGTGAAAATGCATTGGAACCAAAGAAAGAAAGAAAGCGATTAATTGAATGTATTTATGTATTTACTTTGAAACGATTCCACTTGTACATTTAAATTAATTCATTGAAAAGTTCTACATTTTGATTGACAATTTCATGTTGCCAATCATATGTCATGACTTTATATATACTTTTATATTGAACAATCCCTTAACCGACACATTCGCTGTTCAGAGACATGCCGAAGCTGTCATATTTATGACAAATGTGTTTTTTGTCCTCAAACTGTCTATATTTCCTTGAAGGAGGGCGAGACGGTATATCGTCGTTTTTCTTTCAAAATCTCGTAACTACAGCTTGTCTTCGAACTGTCTATATTTCACCACCAGACGGCAAAACTTTAGACTGGTCGAAATTCAAAGATGTTGCAGACTACAGTTTAAACTGAATGAAATTGCATATTTTTGTGTAAAAAATATTGTGGGAAATGAAGAAATTGCTTGTCGCAAGCAATTTCTTCATTTTCCACAATGTTTTCCGAAGGCATCATTTTAAAGGGAGTCAAAAAGAGTCACTGTGTGGTAGGCCTAATGGGTTAAGGGGTGGCGAGACAGTATGTCGTCATCTTTCTTCAGAAATCTCATAACTACAGTTTGTGCTAAGCTGTAGTTACAAGATTTTTGGAAGAAAAGTGACGATGTTATGTCTTTGATAGTACGTCACTTGTATATTGACTCATTCATAAACAAAATGTGAAGGACAAATCCAGCTTGTCATATTTTATGACAAATGTGTTCCATGCTTGTATAATTGAACATTCCCCCAGTCCCTACATTTGCGCTTGAAAGACATGCTCAATTTGTCATTTTTTCTGACAAATGTGTCTTTCGTCCTCGAACTGTCTATATATCCACGAGACGGTGTATCCATGTTGTCATGTGTAATGATAAAATATGTTTTATACATGTATTTCGAGTAACCCCATAGTTCCCATATTTGCTCTTGAAAAACATGCCCAATTTGTCATATTTTCTGACAAATGTATTTTTTGTCCTTGAACTGTCTATATATTTCATTGAGGGATGCCGAGAGAAAACATCGTCGTATTTTCTCCAAACTCTCGTACTTTCAGGTTGTTTAAAACTGTAGTTACAGGGGTTTTGGTAAAAAACGACGTAGTTTTGTTTGTTAACCCATTCGCATTTAGAACTGTCTTCTCTCACTTTAAACATCTCGGCACACTTTCTACATTTTCATAGCTATGAAATCCGTGCGCGAGAAAATTATTTCATTTGTTCATTTGTTCAGTGTGAATCGCAGTTTTTAATCTAACATAAGGTTAAGGTAGTCTACCCCTAATGAGATCCACACTATGTGGGAATTATTCGGGTGAGAACGAAAACATTCGGCGGTGGAACTCTCCACCACCGAATGTTTACGACCGCGCCCGAATAGGTTCGGATACGTAACGACGACGCTCCAAGAAAGTCGATGTTTTATGAATCTCAAAATGGCGACATTATGGGTATTCTACGTTAAGAAATATATGAAGCTTCTTACGGGTGCCACTAGCAATGATTTTGGCCGACAAAAGTAATTATTCACGTACTAACTATTCACAATATCTCACTTTTCCCGATAAAAAAGAAAGAAATGAACACGATATGAGAAAAGAATATTGAAATGTACGCCAAAATAATCATAGGTTGAAGCTTTTGATGTTTATTTGTCTCAATAATCCAAGGCCAAAAGTTGATTATTGTGATGGATTGTTTGCATGCAAGATAGATACATCTAGGGGGGCCTACTTGTGATCAGTCACACCAAAACTGAAAAAAGAACTGTCCATGCGATGAAAAAGAATAGACCTTCTTTAAATACACGCCAAAATAATCATCGGAAATTTTTGGAATCTAACTTTGTCTGTCTCAATAATCAAATAATAATCCAATGCCAAAAGTTGATGGTTGTGATAGATTGTCTGTATACATGGTTGATCATACTAATTATTTAGACAACCAATACCTAAAGTATAGCCCGGTGTGACATACTCTCTTAAGAACAGAGCACATTCTCTCTTCATTCCATTATGATAGAATGATGCTCTGTTCCCGCTGGGTCATTTCACGTCTAATCTCGGGACCTTGGCGGGATTTCGGTATCCAATCGTTGGCTGTACTCGAGAAAACAATTTAAAAAGCTGATACAAACTTTCATTGGCTGACGCTTCAAATTACCGGCTTCAGCCAAAAATAGAAGCGACGTAATGTATACGTAATCAAACAAGATGAAACTGAATGATTTTGATTCGATAATTCAAATGTTACCGGCTTCAGCCAAAAATAGAAGCGACGTAATGTATACGTAATGATCATGCAAGGTAAAGCTGAATGATTTTGATTCGATGATTCAAATGATGTGCTATAATTAGATTATGACGACCAAATAGGCTGTTAATGTACCAAAAACGGCAGAGGTTATAATTTGATGGTTAATCAATAGACCTCGGCATGGAGAGTAGGTGTGACATTACGACACTTGTTTACAAATTTTACCTTTGTAAAATAGGGAAACGCGATCTTAATGTCCAATGCAATCTTGCATGTGATGGTCCAAATCTTGCAGGTGTAACACCTGCAAGATTCGAACCAGCCTATGCCAAATTACATTAAATTGTAGTTCGAAATATCTTTTTTTTTTTCGAAAGACGCCGAAAACAAAACAAATAAACACGTTATGAGAAAGACTATTGAAATTCTCGCCAAAACAATCATCCGTTGACGGTATTGATGTTTGTCTGTCTCAATAATCCAAGGTCAAAAGTTGGTGGTTGTGATTAATTGTCTGTATGCAAGAAGGATACATCTACTTGTGATCAGTCACACCAAAATGGGGAAAAATGTTCGTGCGATGAGAAAGACTAGACTTTCTTGAAATGCACGCCAAAACAAACATCTGTCGAATGTATTGATGTTTGTCTGTCTCAATATTCCAAAGTCAAAAGTTGGTGGTTGTGATAGATTGTGTTGCATGCGATATAGATACATCTACTTGTGACCCGGTACACCAAAGTGGAAAAAAGAACTGTTCATTTGATGAAAAAGACTAGACTTTCTTGAAATGCACGCCAAAATAATCATCGAAATCTTTGGAATCGAACTGTGTGTGTCTCCACAATCCAAGTCCAAAAGCTGGTAGTTGTGATAGATTGTCTGCATACAAGAGTGAACATACTAATTATTTAGAACATCATGATTGCATTTACAATGTATTTCCATTACCATATGCAAAAATTGACTTTTCCAATTTCAAAGATGTTTCATGCGACAATTTCATGTGAATGTATTTTCACATTTCTGGTCTATCTACGTAGAAAATATTGTGGGAAATGAGGAGTTGCTTGACACAAGCATTTTCTTTCATTTTCCACAATATTTTCCATAGCTTTCCTGTTTTGTGGCATCACAATGAGTCAAATGGACTCGATCATACGCAGTTGGCTTCATCATTACAAATTTCCTGGCTACGTCGCTGTATATGATAACCATAGGCTTGAAAGTCTTGAAACTAAATGATCGTAGTGGAAAATGTCAATGGAAATTATTTACTATATACGTTTTGCGGCAAATTCTGGAACGTTTCTAATCAATATTGGATTCGCTCATAATTATCTCTTGAATTACTGACCCAAATTAAAATGCTATTTGAATAACTCATGTAATCAATTAGTTCTATGCTCTCAAAATGGCACTACTTAAATTCTAATTGGTGTCATTAGATTCCAAAGGAACCATCCTTTCCCTGACAATTTTGACGTCGTCATTTTTTTTTTTAATTTGGGCTAGTCAAAAGTATCGTTGTTCGGAGAGGACTGAATTCCTATTGGTTTGATTAAAATTCAAAACGGATAATTAACAATCTCCTTTCGTACTATATTTCTTTCACTTTATCCCTTCTTTCACTTTATCTGGGTTTACGTTTTTCGTCAAGAAGTTTTGAAAGATATTGAGACAAGAGGACCATGATGGTCCTATATCGCTCACCTGAACCAAAATGATACGAGCAACACTTTTGTTCAATTCAATAAATTTATATTTATGACTTTAAGACTGAAAACGAATTTATGGTCAATAACATATGAAAATCGAACTCATCCAAGATCTTATGGTGCCCAACATTGTGTCCAAGATTTGTCTTGTTTGATAAATAATTGTAGATTCTGGGGTATAAACAAAGTCGAAAACAGCCGCAAACAGCAATTTTGTCAAATTCAAGGGCACATAACTCTCTCGACGTTTTGATCAGATCAAGCTGAAAATGAAACTCATCCAAGATCTTATGATCCCCAACATTGTGTCAAAGTTTTGTCTTGATTGATCAATAATTGTAGAATCTAGAGTATAAACAAGGTCGAAAACAGCCGAAAACGGTAATTTTATCAAATTCAAGGGCACATAACTCTCGACTTTCTGGTCAGATCTGGCTGAAAATCAAACTCATCCGAGATCTTTTGATACCCAACATTGTGTCCAAGATTTGTCTTGATTGGTTAATAATTGTAGATTCTAGAGTGTAAACAAGGTCGAAAACAGCAATTTTGTCAAATTCAAGGGCGCATAACTCTCGATTTTGTTATCAGATTGGACTGAAAATCAAACTTTTCCAAGATCTTATGGTCTCAAACATTGTGTTCAAGTTTTACCTAAATTGATCAATAATTGTGGATTTTAGAGTGTAAACAATGTCAAAAAACAAAAAAATTATCAAATTCAAGGGCACATAACTCGACTTTCTGATCAGATAACACTGAAATTCAAACTCATCCAATATCTTATGCTCCCCAACATTGTGTCAAAGTTTTGTCTAGATTGACCAATAATTGTAGATTCTAGAGTATAAACAAGGTCGAAACAGCCGAAAACGGTAATTTTATCAAATTCAAGGGCACATAACTCTCGACTTTCTAGTTAGATCAGACTGAAAATCAAACTCATCCGAGATCTTTTGATACCCAACATTGTGTCCAAGATTTGTCTTGATTGGTTAATAATTGTAGATTCTAGAGTGTAAACAAGGTCGAAAACAACAATTTTGTCAAATTCAAGGGCGCATAACTCTCGATTTTGTTATCAGATCGGACTGAAAATCAAACTTTTCCAAGATCTTATGGTCTCAAACATTGTGTTCAAGTTTTACCTAAATTGATCAATAATTGTGGATTTTAGAGTGTAAACAATGTCAAAAACAAAAATTTTTATCAAATTCAAGGGCACATAACTCGACTTTCTGATCAGATAACACTGAAATTCAAACTCATCCAATATCTTATGCTCCTCAACATTGTGTCAAAGTTTTGTCTAGATTGACCAATAATTGTAGATTCTATAGTATAAACAAGGTCGAAACAGCCGAAAACGGTAATTTTATCAAATTCAAGGGCACATAACTCTCGACTTTCTAGTTAGATCAGACTGAAAATCAAACTCATCCGAGATCTTTTGATACCCAACATTGTGTCCAAGATTTGTCTTGATTGGTCAATAATTGTAGATTCTAGAGTGTAAACAAGGTCGAAAACAGCCAAAACGGCAATTTTGTCAAATTCAAGGGCATATAACTCTCATCTTTCTGATCAGATCAGACTGAAAATCAAACTCATCCGGGATCTCATCGTCCCCAACATTGTATCCAAGTTTTGTCTTGATTCATGAATAATTGTAGATTCTAGAGTGTAAACAAGGTCGAAAACAGCCGAAAATGGCAATTTTGTCGAATTCAAGGGCATATAACTCTCGTCTTTCTGCTCAGATCAGACTGAAAATCGAACTCATCTGAGATCTTATGGTCTGCAATGTTATGTCCAAGATTTGTCTCGATTGATCAATAATTGTAGATGCTAGAGTGTAAACAATGTCAAAACTAGGTATTTTTCGCATTCAAGGGCAGATAACTCCTGACTTTCTGGTTCAATCTGACCCATAATCGAACTCATCCGAGATCTTATGGCCATACATGTTTTGACCAAGTTTGGTCAAGATTGGCTAATATTTGTAGATGCTAGAGTGTAAACACGAAATTGTGGACGGACGGACAGACAGACGGACAGACAGACAGACGGACGACGGACAAAAAGTGACCACAATAGCTCACCTTGAGCACTTTGTGCTCAGGTGAGCTAAAAAAGGAAGAGAATGCTAAAGACCAGCTTTTTCTAATTTTCTCTCAATGATTTCTAAGCAATTACATGTTTCCCACAGTTTATAAAATGCTTTTTCATCTCTACAGTAGCTGGCAAATTAGAACTGTCGGTCTGACATAATGCCATTTGAGAAAGAGTAACATTTAAAGTCAATGACACAGTTTTTCAATTACAATCACTTTTGACTAAGGAAACTAGTCTGTTTGCTTCCTATAATTTTCCCAGAAATGTTCTTTCAATGTAGATATACAATGTCTCTTACCAAAACTATGTTTAGAGGACATACATCGAAAATCAGAGAGAAAGTAAGACTATGCTTGATAACCAGCCTTTTCACTCCTCTCCCAAAATTGTATTTTATATAAATCGACAAAATGTTTTCTATAAATGCAATAATGAATTTTTTGACGTTTGCAATCCCCGTCTGTTTGACTATTTCTAGCATTACATTTTGTTCGCCTTGTAAAGGGTTATACGTTAAGCTTCGGGGAAGGACGAACCAATCTCGTCTATGGACAGGATTTTTTTTCTCATTGATAATTGTATTTGGACAGCTAGCAAGGTCGGACTTTTGTGATTGCTTAAGTAATAACAAGTTCTTAAATTGAGTGTAAAATGATAGAAGACCTAGGATAACATTTTGTATGATAAAGTCAAACGAATTATGAAATGTCATACATTTGTCCACAATGCATATACGACCTACGAGGCGAAAAATGGAAATCAAAATAGTCCGTAAAGACATTATATTTCGTCGCTTTTCATAAAAAAACTCGTAACTGCAGCTCAGATTAAGCTGCAGTTACGACGTTCCTGATGAAAAGCGACAATATGGAAACCAGACTAAACACGGACCATGTCAATCAGATGTTCGCGTTTCAAAAAGAAGGATAGAGTAAGGAAAATCGTTAAAATTCTTAATGCAGAAAAGTATCTTAGGGCAAATAGTTTCCACCCTAGACATGCTCGCGCAAGTCGCACAGACTGAGTTGGACCGATACACTTCTAAATAGGTCCCTTTTCGGAGAAGTGTCACATGTGCTTTTACATTTCAATAGAAAATATAATAATCAGAAGAAGAGTAGGTTTTTTCTTTAAATGCTAAGAAGGCTATCACATGTAAGATAAACATGCCTAAAAATTTGATAAGATGTAAAAACTGAAAACAAATGCCGCTAGCAGGGCGACTTTGCCGTTGTTACATATCACAAGAACGTGATAGAAAATGGTAAAATGCCTCTAATGTAAAACATTTTGTTTGTTTGACAAATGTCCGAGACAGTTTAGGATCTCTGGGGAAATTTGGAGTGGAAGGAGGGAAATAAAGCGAAAAGACGGCGAAAATAGACCGGCAATTTACAAAAACAGATTTGTCAGCTTTAACTAGCTCTAGGGATAAGCTTGTAAGTTGTATCCATACTTAAAACCCGGTCACACACATGCATTCATGGCCAATTCACTTCTGAAGCATGTCCGAAAAGGTCATTAGTGCAACATACCTTTTATTAAGCTGTATTTACGACACATTAAAACGCAATTGACAGTATGCAGCTATTTGTACCATAGTGTCCTTGGTTGTTACATGTAACTGGATTTGGAGTTGCAATGATCATGGGATTTGCGACATCAAGGAATGACATTTACCCATTATGTACTTAACCCTTTCCCAAACGGCAAGAGTTTATGGTTATCCACTTCAAAAACTGCCACAAATGACAAAGTAGACGTTATTTAAGATAGGATTTGTGTAAAATATGGCGAAGAAAATATTGAGACAAAAGGAGAAACTGCTGGTCATCAGCAGTTTCTTCTTTTGTTTCAATGTTTTCCCAAGCCTTTTCTATCAGAGACGTCAAAAGCAGGTCTTGTTTGGGAAAGGGTTAAGTTGTTCTCAAATAAGCCTTGGTTGAAATTGCCCTAATTGGACATGTTTGGTAACCAATCTAGGTAAATGAAGGAGATGTATTTTCTTTTTCTTTATCAACATCTATTACATGTCGTCTTCAGCAGCTTTTAAATTGGATCGATCTAATTCAAAATTGTTTGGGAAAGGGTTACTTCGGTACATTTTTGACAAATTTGAAATAAAACTTTCTAAATGTATACAATGGACATATTTCTGTAATGAGCACGTTGAAAGAGTAGGAGAACTTTTTTTCAATATCATTTTCTTTGGTGAACTCAAAATCAGTGCTTGTTTGGGTAAATGTTAACCAGTACATTTTGCTATATTGATATTTGAAACAAATTCGAATTTGAAAATCAGGATATTTTCCATAGTTTGCCCCAAGTAACTATTGAGCGATTAAATTCAATCATCTTTCATTAACTATCGTGCTTTTGAAGTTTTTTAAATACTTGGAAAATATTAAATGATGAAAGTTGATTAAGTTTCCGGAACTGTAATGACTGCAACTTTATAATGATTTAGCTACACTACAAATATATCTCATAGTGGTTAATATCATGTATCAATTATATGTATGGCAAAACTCAAATTAAAAATATTATGTTATGATGTGAATGGTAAATTACCAGTAAAAGTTTCTGACTTGAAAATAAAGCATTATCTCCCCTAATGATATAAATTTTAGTGGATTATCTGCCCTTGACTCACGAAAAAATCAGTTTCACAAAATTTGTATGGTACACGAACTATATTAGATCTATTGTATGTTATGGAGAAAAATAATTTTCTACCATTTAAATAATTTGAAAATGTGCCTAAATTTGAAAAATGTTTACAAAAAAAGTTATTTTCTCATTGACTGCAATGCAAACTTTAAAGACAGTTATCTTCCCTTTGATAAACTAATTTTAAAAAGTAAGATGGTAAAATATTTTTATTTATCAATGTCTACAACATGATTATCCAACGTTCAAAGAGATCTATACGCTAGATATGTGTGTACCAAGTATAGCCATTACAGTTCCGGAACCTTAAATGTAAAACGCTTTTAAAATCATAAGCAAATCGTATAACAACAGCATGTTAATGCACAAGAAAATAAGCTTGGATCTGGGAAGATATTCCTTGTAGCATATGATACAGGCCCGTAGGAAGCAATTTCATATTGGGGTGGCTGAAGCCCATAAGTATGCAAAGTCGGGAGAGCTAAGTTGGATTTTCCACAAATTTGCAGTGTAAAATAAGGAAAATTTGGCATTTTTGGCCAAATTAGCGGGGGTTGGGGGTGGCTTAACACCCCCTAGCCCCTGTTCCTACGGGCATGTGATACCATCGGGGAACCGGATCGGCTTGCATGTGTGTGTAATCTGATCGAGATCGACATTGTTCAGTTTTAGGTTATTCATTGGCGATTACCAACCACCAGACATTTAGCATAGTAAACTGAGGAACAAATTATACAATCTTAGTGCAACGGAGTCCTTATCACAAACGTCATCGCACGTAGTAGGAAATGTAGCACGGTTAGGAACGCGTATACAATACATGTAATTATGGGTTATCTATCGAAAGCGAGCTTTAACCTAGGCTAGAGATGTTCTGTCAGGTCACTTTTCGTGAGCTATAACAACAACAAAATCCATATCATATCATATATCGCTTTTATAAGAGAAATATTGCTACACAACAAAGTATGGAATAGAATTAACTGTAAGGATATACACGGTGTATAATCACGTGACTCAGCATTTCCGATAATCTTCAATATCTTTTTAAATACTTGACCAATTTAAATTCGTTTTGAAGCAGAGAATGTGGGAAAATACCAGGAATAAGCTGGACGTGTTGGATTTTTGAAAAATCAACTGATAAAAAAGTAATTGAAGATAACCCAAAATTTTGGTTTATCTTCAATAACTTTTTTATCAGTTGGGTTTTTTTTTCCAAAAATCAATTACATCCATCTAATGCGTGACGTCTGTCCACATTCTCTGCTTTAAACCGAATTCAAATCGCTCCACTATTTACAAAGTTATTGGAGATTTTCTGAAAATATTGTATCAAGTGATTATCCACCGTGATATAGTTCTAAACAAACCTTCCAGAATTGTAATGAACACGTTTATATTCAAATCTCTTTCATTCGCACAAGAGCTCAAGAAATTTATTATTTTTGACATGGCTAGGGATCAATGAAATTAAAAATATTTTGTTTTCGAGGAAACAAATAAGTATCTTTTAAGTTCCATTTCTCGGTAAGTACGCAGATCACGTTTTCAGATTAAACAAAGACCATACGTTAACGAAAATGTGTCATGAACCTAGAATTATTCCGTGACAGCCTATTTACTCTTTCTAGCTAAATAAAAACGAGAAAAATACATTGTGGTTACTAAGCTTGGTCGCAGAAATGACATATAGACACGGCATTTTTCTTCTATAGTCAACAGAGGTCGACTTGTCCGTGGGTTTGACCATTTCCCAATTAACAACTTATGTAGATAGTCCAAATCTGAAGGCCGTTGTAGACTGAAACAAAGGGAATGTTACATGAAGTTTGTCGAACAATGGACATGTCGATGTATTTTGACATTAAGGTAGTTCACCCCTAATGAGATTCGTGCGAAGTCGGAATTATTCCGGTGACGTCTAAAACATTCGGCGGTGGAAAGTTCCACCGCCAAATGTTTACGACCGCGCCTGAATAGGTTCGGATACGTAACGACGCCGCTCAAAAAAAGCCGATGTTTTATTGTTCTCAAAATAGCCAAATTGCGGGTATTCTACCTTAAGCCAAAGTGTGCCAACTGTGTTTTTCATCGAACGTTTTCCTGTCTTTAGCGTTCCAGACGTTTAATCCACTTTTATCCACCCAAGATGGTTTCAGTCCTGCCATCATTACATTCTGTTGCCAAAAGGACAGTTAAGTAATTCATTTGTACCCAAAGGATGTCTCGATGTCTTGAGACATAATATTTACGACCGTTAATAATTGTGTAGGAACATCATCAGTTATTGGCGCGTACTACCTCATAAATTTGTTTTTTTAAACTTAGGCTACATTCTTCTTCGACGATTTTGAAAATATTTTACACAAAAAGATTACCAAATCAAGATCAAATTATACTGGCCTAAAATAAATTAACTTTAAATAAATCAAATTACTCGTAACTTTTGCTGTTGTGGTTGTATCCTTAGTCGTGAATAATGATTAACTTGAATGATTGCATCTCCAATGCTTTTCGGAAGTTAAAATCCTAGACCTAAGGTCCATGCTGTCCATGCAAGATTTTAAAATCTGCAATGTGACAAAGTCTTGCTACGTTCCCGAATTTAAAGTCCGGCTAGTCTACCATGATAGTACATAAATGAAGGACTATAAGGCTAGGCAAGCGTAGAAATAAAACTGCAAATTGGGTGTTTACGTGTTTACAACCATCAATTTTGTGGCAGAACTTCGCGTAGTTCGAAATGTATGTTGTAATTAACGGCATGTTTTACTGTACGGAAATGGGTATTTAAAGCTCATTTCTAGAATGATGTACACGGTATCTAGATACTCCTGGATAATTGACTCCCTAGCGAATTTTGAAGAATTTCGTTACAATCACATTTCTTTTAAAATTATAAAACCAATCACTAGATACTATCATTATTATTCAATATTGGGAGAAATGTTTTAATCTATTCCGTGTTTCCCTTACTTGTTAAGTATTGTATTGATAATATTAATTCCCAAAACGATGGATTTCGTTTCTTTTGATAGTGTCTCGTACTATTCGTTGAAAGCAATTCGATGCATGATTGTCCTGTTCTTGTTCCTTGTGTATTATTTCTTTTAATCTTTGCTATTCCTTTTCGTTTTACACGAAACAGGTCAAACAGTCTTTGTATCAGACTTAATTCTAATAAATG
Source organism: Fragum sueziense (assembly GCA_963680895.1). Lineage (NCBI taxonomy): Eukaryota > Metazoa > Mollusca > Bivalvia > Cardiida > Cardiidae > Fragum > Fragum sueziense. Next base: position 26,274,943 of record OY804594.1, on the reverse strand, counting down.
CACATTAATGCGCGCACACATAAATATACATGATTGTATAAATGGCAAAATGAAATAATCATGATTGCATGAAACAAGAGAAGTCCATGGATATTTGTTTCAAATAATGTTCCATGGTTGTACTTTAAACTATTCAGGTCGGTTTTCAATTTGTTTCTTCTCCTGCAAGCATCAAAATGAGAATGGAGCTGCTGACAGTCGAGTTTAATTCGTTATCATTTGACAGACATATAACATGCATCAAGAATTTATGACTCCGGGGGTCTTTGATATCATTCTGTAAATAAATCTTAATTGAATATTAAGGCGGACATTTCATGTTTATTTCATTTTTTTAAAAAATATGTCTTGATGCAGAGATTGCTTATTCTAATGAGTAGAAATGCTATCAGTTTTTTGAAGTTGTTATTTATAAGCGAAAAATACGCATTTAAAGTTGAGACAGAAATGACAAATTCTATATAAATCTGAACTGTTGTCCACAACAATTTGTTTAATTTTAGCACAAAAATATATATTTCTCGTAAACGGTTCAATATTTTGGCTTGAAATTTTCAAAATTTCCATAAGAAAAGATGCTCTTTCAGATAGAATAAAAGTAAAATTTATGTGAAAATGATTGTGAAATGTCCCTTTAAGGCGGACATTGAGATGAAAAATGACAAAAGTTATGACATTCCTTTGGAGAAATAATTTTACCTTTTTCCTTCTTTTTCTCGTGACGCCCTGATAGAATAGGCTTGGGAAAACATTGAGACAAAAGAAGAAACTGCTGATAACCAGCAGTTTCTCCTTTTGCCTCAATGTTTTCTTAGCTATATTATACACATTTTCTTCTTTTGATATCAATTATTTTGTCAGCTGCAACTCCTTTTGAATTGGACAGCCCTAATTTTTTGTCATTTGGGAAAGGGTTAAGTACGTGAACGAATAACCCGTTTGTGCGAAAAGAATCGGTTGTCATGCACTGAAGCACCAAAGTAGTTTATTCATTGCTTAACCCTTTCCCAAACAAGACCTGCTTTTGACATCCCTAATAGGAAAGGCTTGAGAAAACATTAAAACAAAAGAAGAAACTGCTGATAAACAGCAGTTTCTCCTTTTGTCTCAATATTTTCTTAGCTATATTGTTCATAAATCTTATCTTTATCAACATTGTTTTTTGTCGTCTGCAGAAGTTTTCAAATTGGATCACCCTAAAATTTTGCCGTTTGGGAAAGAGAGTTAATTAAAATAGGGTGGTTATTCTTACATGTGTGTAGCTTCAGTCCGTTTTAATTTATGCTAAATAAGATCCCCGCTTAGCTACAATGATAAAGACAGTTTTTTTTTTCTGAAGCGTTATTGTCACAGTTATTATTGTCAGTTGATTTTAAGGCCCGGTCACATACGATTCCACGGCCGTTCCGCGGCCATACCACGGCTAAAAAATCTCAAAATATTTTGGACGTGGTTGGACGCGGTAACTTTGGGTCAATTTCGTTTTAGCCGTGATGTGCACGCGGAATGGACGTGGTATGGCCGGCGGCTGTTCCACTGCCGAAGCACTGCCGTAGCACGGCCTACAACGTCCAACCGCGTCTAGTGTTGAAACGCGCGACAAGATACCGCGTCCACATCGCGTCTGAATCACTGCCATAGCACGGCCATAGCACTGCCATAGCACGGCCATAGCACTGCCGTTCCACTGCCTAATCGCGGCTAAACATCATCCGACGCGTATATAGAGACATTGCCACACGACTTTTCTTTAAAGCACTTAGAAAATTTATATATCAAACCAAGGCTGACCATGCTAAGGCAAAAGGGTTCAAGCACGGCCATAGCACTGTCATTCCACTTCCATAATCGCGGCTTAACCGTCCGAAATGCATATAATGTTATTGTCCCACTGCAGATCACATAAAATTAAACAAACCATATCAAGTGATCTTGAGTTCGGTCGGTATGGGTGATGGGGAGTAGTTTGGGTGATCGACCTTTATCTACATCACTCGGACCTCCAACTCGAATATTTTAACTTATTATACCTCACGTGACCTAATCATTCAATAATTACAAACCTAATATTTCGTAATATTCACCGCTCAGATAATATTAACCGGTTAATATTTTTTCATATTACCCGCTGCGTGTTCTAAAAATAGAATTTTATTTTTTCATTACGTCACGCATATCGATTGGAAATTGTCAAGCCTGTGTCGATAAACGCTCAATAAAATATGAAATATTTATGAAAAGAAAAGTCTATTATAACAATAAAACATCGAGATAAAAGGACAAGATTCCTGAATATCAACATTTTCCACTTTTGTCTCGATGTTTTCACAGGCAAATTCTATTAGGGACGTCAAGACATAGCTTGTGTGAGAAACGGTTAAAGAACAGAAAATATTAGAAAAATTGAGAAATTGCTATTAATTACAAATTTTCTCCCTTTCACTAAATGTTTTTGAACAATGTTCGGTATAATAAAATGAATATCACATGCCTCTCAGGGCAATAGTACATATCGTCTACCCTCGAACCGGTAATATTGACCTCGGCTGAAGCCTCGGTCAATATTACCGGTCTCGGGTAGACAATATGTACTATTGCCCTGAGAGGCATGTGATATTTATATAATGTCAAAAATTATCGTGTGCGATCGAGTAGGAGATTGATCTGGAAACGACTGTGTATTGGTCGTTTAGAAGATGGATCTACTCGAGAGTCAGTCGTGTCTAAAGGTCAAGTGTGATCGGATTGATAATTTTTACACGGCCTGTACCCAACCTGCATTCGGTCACCCCGACTTGTACTCGATTCACCCTATCAAAACGACTGTAGAGGTTATGTTTTGATAGTCTAAAGATCTAGAATACTAGGTTCCCACTGCCGACCAGATCAATTAGATCAAGCCCAATCAAGCGATCAAGTTCAGATCGATATCAGTCGGCATGGGTAATCGGAAATTGTATTGTAATCAAGTTTGATCTGAATCGCCACGGCTTTTTTCTCGGATTTCTTTAATTGTAAAAAAAATTATTGGCGTGCGATGGAGTATAAAATCGATCGGAAAGCGGCTTTGTATTGATCGGGTAGAAAATCAACCCGATCGGGAAATGATAGTGTCTGGGAATCGAGTGCTGTCGGGTTAATATGTTTCACTCGACCAGCACCCAACCTAAACTAGACTACCTCGACTTATATTCGAGTGAATTCAGATACTATTTCGATTAACTCGTCCTCTGCTTCACCTGTCAATCCGATCAAATCGATTGTTGAAGTCGGGTTAATCCGCTAGAGATCGAGAAAAGATTGTTTGGTCGGGATTGGTCGGGGAATTCAAGCAATCGAGTTTATTTAATCGACAGTGGTAACTATAATTAATTGGGTTTTGTCGGGTGAGTACTGCCGATCAGATCAACTAAGTCGAGCGTATTGGGATGCAGTTAAGGATGCAGTTAAGTATCAAACATGTACAAGTCGAAGAGATCGACTGCAGGTTTGGTGCAGGTCGTGTAAAATATATCAACTCCATCACACTCAATCTCCAGACATGATTAATTCATGATCAGATATATCTTCTACCCGACTAAAAATCGCTTCCCGATCAATTTTCTACACGATCTCCAACGAATATTTTGATATGCAAACAACCAAGTAAGAAGCCTTAGCGGTGCAGATCACGTTCGATAACCCCGGCCAATTTTATCACCCATGTCGACCAAACTCTATAAGTAATCGATCAATTAGTCGGATTTCGTCGAGTTAAATTGATCGGTAGAGGGAACCTCGCATACGCCACTGAGCTGATCTGGATGCTAGTGGGGAACTAGCACCAAGGCAGTTGAACACGACTAGCCTTAACAGGTTACAGAAAACTGAGATATCGAACCAAAACTTATCATGCTAAAACAGAAAAGTTATCAAGCAAAGAAGATGTAGGGATCCTAAAGGAACATAACTTTTCAATTTCATTTTTTTAAGCATGTCTTGGTACAAAGATTGGTTATTCGTATGCATAGAAATGTTATCAGATTTTTTTAAAGTTGTTATTTATTAGCGAAAAAATCGCATTTAAAGTTGAGACAGAAATGACAAACTGTTGTCCACATCAATTTGTTTAATTTCAACACAAAATATTTATTTCTCGTAAACGGTTCAATATTTTGGCTTGAAACTTTCAAAATTTTCATGAAATAATTTGTTCTTTCAGATGAAAATATAAGTAAAATTTACAGAAAAAAAGGTGAAATGTCATTTTAAAAAAGATCCCAATTTAAGTCAGTACAAGGAGGGGCCCATTTTCCTGTTACTATTGCTCTAAGTTAACCCTTTCCCATAGGCTACAAGACCTTGTTTTGACGGCCTAAATAATTGAGGCTTGGGAAAACATTGAGACAAAAGAAGAAAGTGTTGACAATCAGCACTTTCTCCTTTAGCCTCAATATTTTCTATGCTAAATTTTACACAAATCCAGTTTTTTCAACATCCATTTTGGCGTTTGCAGCAGCTTTTAAATTGGACCACCCTAAAATTTTGTCGTTTGGGAAAGGGTTAAGACATTTTTCCGCAAAGAGATGCGAGAGTAGCTGATTCTAGCGTCAGTCAGTACATTTTAACTTCCGCGTCTGTCCGCGTCCATAGCACTGCCGGAGCACTGCTTATCGCGTCCATTCCACGGCCATTCCACGGCCATTCCGCGTCCGTTCCACTGCCTCATCGCGTCTGTCAGCCGTGATTTGGCCGCGATAACATTTTTGTGCAGTTCAAAAAATTTTACCACGTCCAAAATAATTTCGATTTCATTCCGCGTTCTACCACGTCCATTCCACTGCCATAGCACGGCCGTATCACTGCCGCATCGCGTCCAACAGCGTCCATTCCACGGGTGGTTTATTTTAGCCGTGATACGGCCGCGGAACGGCCGTGGAATCGTATGTGACCGGGCCTATAAACAACTTATATCAGTATCTACGTATAACATTTTCATCGTTACTAGACCAGAGTTTTTGGTCCGTTTGAACAGCTCATAAACATTTAATGAATCCAAGACATCTCAGAGTAAAAGTAAAAGTAATATTTGTTATGGACAACAAATTATTTCAACACTTTTACCTGTCAAAACCATAAACCGTTTTGTATTTTGAGAAGATTTGAATATATCGTTGGTGGGGAGTCAAAACCTCGTAACTACAGCTTGAATAAGCTGGAGTTACGAGGTTTTGACTCCCCACCGAGGATATACTGCCAATACCAGTTGAAAATAGCAGACGTTTTGTCTCTGCAATTTTCTGGGACTTAGCCCTTTCCCAAACAAGGCCTGGTTTTGACGTCCCTAATAGGAAAGGTTTGGGAAAATATTGAAACAAAAGAAGAAACTGCTGATAATCAGCAGTTTCTGCTTTTGTCTCAATATTTTCTGTGCCACATTTTACACAAACCCTATCTTTAATAATTTCCATTTTATCGTTTGTGACACTTTTTTAAGTGGATCACCATAAAATTTTGTTGTTTGGGAAAGGGTTAACCCGCTAGTGGCACATGTACAATATTTGACACACATCCCTTTTCTGCTTGCAAAGAGCCTTTCTGATGTTGTGCAATGACAGATTACTGTACCACGCTGTGTTTTTACCATTTATCTTTCTCTGGGACAATAATGACTCTTTAAGCTATCAATGATATCATATTTGGCTTGAAAACAAAATTAAATATGAATTTTAATTATCATTTCTATTGCCGCACAGAACGATTTATCTGGCGCAAGACATTTTTACCTAAGAAATATTTGCGCACTAAGGTTTTATGTGTGATGGGTTGAAATACTAAATGTATGATATATAGTTGCTTAAATCAGCCAATAGAACGATGTAGGCTTTTAGGGGCCTCTTGTTTTATGAAAAATGTTGGTGCAGATTTGCTACATACAACTCAAATGTCCAATGTAACAAATTTGGTACAAGTCACAGAATGGAAATAGAAAAAAAAGTCTTCAAACTTTCATCAAATATTAGCAAAATGTATTGCAAATATGCAAATTTTGACAGGAAATATTTGTTTTGAATAGCTGGATTGGGTCTTTTGGTTAAGTAGAAATATTTTGTTTGTAATCTCAGTGACCTGACATATAGTTCGTCCATCGGGCGTGGCAGATGTTAACATTTTGATTTCATAAATTATACCGTAATTAACCCGATTTTAGGTGACGTATCTATCATTGATACATAGTTAATCGGGTTAATTACGGTATAATTTATGAAAACAAAATGTAAACATCTGCCACTCCCGATGGGCGAACTATTGTGTATTATTTTCGTTTTCTCATGTTGGTAAGAAATATGCATGTGGGTTAAGCTCGACTTGAACGGTGGATTTATAGGAATATGGACTTGCATTTTAACCCTTTCCCAAACAAGACCCGGTTTTGATGTCCCTAATTAGATTGGCTAGGGAAAGCATCGAGACAAAAGTAGAAACTGCTGATAACCAACAGTTTCTCCTTTTGCCTCAATATTTTCTTGGCTATATCACACACAATTTCAATCTTTACTAACACCCATTTTGTAGTCTGCAGCAGCTTTTGAATTGGACCTGCCAAGATTTTGTCGTTTGGGAAAGGGTAAAGTAAAGACATTAAATTTCAGAATCGCTCTAGACCGACATGCGCATAAATTCAGTCTGGTCAGGGTCCATACTTTTCTCTGAGATATATTTATTTTAAGAGGACAATATGAACTTTGACCAGATTGTACATTTGTACAGGTTGCTCCAAACCCATCTCGACTTCAAATGACCTTGACATTTTTCCTGATCTCAGAAGAAACATATTTAACCGACAATGGCTATTTCAATCTAGTTTAAACCCTTTCTCAAACAAGACCAGGGGCCAGTTTCATCAAAACATTTAAGACATTGTTTTTGACTTACCGATGTCTTACGGCTCATTTAGAGGAAGAATAACGTATCGCCAATCAACCTATAAGTATGTATTGCGATTGTTGTTTCATGCGTTTTTTAAGTCGTCGGTAAATCAAAAATACATCTTAAATGGTTTGACGAAACAGGTCCCTGATTTTGACGTCCCTAAAAGAAATAGTTTGGGAAATCATTGAGACAAAAGAAGTAACTGCTGATAACCAGCAGTTTCTCCTTTTGTCTCAATGTTTTCTGCGCTATATTTTTGACATATTTTACATTTAGTGATATTCATTTTGATGTCTGCAACAGCTTTCATATTGGACTGCCTTAGAATTTTGTCGTTTGGGAAAGGGTTAAAGGCACAAAATTAATTAGAAATCACGAACTATGCCCTGGGTTACAATTCAGCGATTGAATCCAAACATTCTTGATTACTATTTAGTATTTGAAGTTTTCAGCATGAAATGAATAGCCCAACTAACATTAGCATTATGTTTAAGATTACAAATTACGGCTTGTTTCACCCCAGAGCAAATTTAATTAATATGAGGTTATTTAACATGTCTTTGTACAATACTGAATTCTATTGGATGAATACTTTGCAGAACGAGGCTATATTTGGACGAGCCGATAGGCGAGTCTAAATATAGACTTGTTCTGCAAAGTATGAATCCAATAGAATTCGGTATTGTACAAAGACATGTTAAATGACCTCTTTATTTCACATCATTTTTTTTCACACAAAACATGACAAAGATTAATTTTGTATAAAAATTAAGATCTAGACCTAATTACTTTAAAATAGAATTCCAACGTGAAATAAAAAAGGAAGAAAAACAACCTATAGGCCTATGTCATGAAAAAAATGTAGGCTACATGTACATTTCTAACACTGTGAAATATACATGGCGTCTGGCATTAATTCTATATTTATCGGTTTATGTTTCTTTCAAAAGATTGAATAGACCGTCATATAATAGTGTGAAATGTACATGAACTTTGTCATATAAACTATCTATCATGTCATGCGTAAATCAACAATGAAAACATTGACAGAAAAGGAGAAATTGCTGATAAACGGCAAATCTCCTTTTCTCTTAGAACTTTGTTGTCAAGCCTTTTAATGGATATCAAATCCAGGTCTTGTTTGGGAAAGGGTTTTTTGAAATGAAAATAATCTCTTTCGTGATGTTTAAAATCATTTTCTCCTTTTGCCTTAATGTTTTGCCAAGAGTTTATTTTTTAATCACAGAATATTCAAGGATTTTATGCTAAAATTAGACTTGGTTTGCGGCTTTGTTTTGATATACCGTCGGTGTTGTTGTAATATCTCATAATTACGGCTTTATCCAAGCCATAGTTACGACATTCTATAACAACACACACGATACTATTGTTTGTCCGAAATTACGTCACGGATAACTGGATAAAATCTATCCCTATTAAATTTAGCTTTTGCCTAGGACAGTGTTTTCAAAATAGCATGTTGAAACAATCATTCAACTCCAATGCACATCAACTCTACTAAGGGAGATTGTTCTTCGATGCAAATATCGATATTTGGTATCGCAGCCTCGATTTGGAAAAAAATCCATATTTGTACGGTTCAATTGAGTGCGATGCATATTTGGAGGGTTCAAATGAGTGCGATGCATATTTGGAGGGTTCAACCGGTGCATCGTACAAATATCGATTTGGCCGCTTTGGAGTATCGAGAATCCCGTGCGTTCACGCAATTATCTCGTGCGTACAATACGGCTCTAGGTATTGTATACTCACGTGGTACGAATGGGACGATTTCATTGGTTTACTAATGTAGGGTGTGAAATAATACACGTTACTCGTGCTAAATAAATATTTTGATGCGTGGCATTTTTAGGAATTTGCTTACAATAATTATGAATTTAAGAATTAAAAAGTTGTTTTATTCGATAGACGAAAAGCATCGACCATGATGAGCAAAGCACTTTAACTGTACAAATATCCTTTTCAAGTACAATTTACAATCCCATTACTGTTGGTTGGATATGCACTAGAAAAAAAAACACATGGTTGTGTGGTCAACATGGATAATAAAAATCGGCCTGCGTATGTATACGCAACCTGATCATGATCTATCTTGTTTTTTATTATACCCCCCAAATTCAATTTGGGGGGGGGGGGGTATATAGGAGTCAGCTTGTCTGTCTGTCTGTCTGTTGGTCTGTCTGTTGGTCTGTCTGTTGGTCTGTCTGTTGGTTTTTCTTCAAAAATCTTCTCCTCCTCAACCATTGGTCCAATTCTTACCAAATTTGGCAGGAATGTTCCTTGGGTGACCCTTTTCAAAACTTGTTCGTGAATTTTTTATTCGTCAAAAATTGTGGGCGTGGCAGGGCGGGGCTTATCGGACTTAGAGAAATCATGTGAAAAATCTTTAAAAATCAATTATTAGTCCAATTTGAACCAAACTTGGCAGGACTGACCCTTGAGTGATTATATTCAATGTATGCTCATGATTTTTTCATTCGCCAAAAATGTTGGCGTGGCAGGGCGGGGCTTATCCGACTTCGAGAAATCGTTAGATAATTCTTCAAAAATCTTCTCCTCCTCAACCACTGGGCCAATTCTTACCAAACTTGGCAGGAATGTTCCTTGGGTGACCCTTTTCAAAACTTGTTCGTGAATTTGTGATTCGTCAAAAATTGTGGGCGTGACAGGGCGGGGCTTATCAGACTTTGAGAAATCATGTGAAAAATCTTTAAAAATCAATTATTAGTCCAATTTGAACCAAACTTGGCAGGAATGACCCTTGAGTGATTATATTAAAAGTATGCTCATGATTTTTTCATTCGCCAAAAAATGTGGGCGTGGCAGGGCGGGGCTTATCCGATTTCGAGAAATCGTTAGATAATTCTTCAAAAATCTTCTCCTCCTTAACCACTGTGCCAATTCTTACTAAACTTGGCAGGAATGTTCCTTGGATTACCCTTTTCAAAACTTGTTGGTGAATTTTTGATTTGTCAAAAATTGTGGGCGTGGCAGGGCGGGGCTTATCGGACTTTGAGAAATCATGTGAAAAATCTTTAAAAATCAATTATTAGTCCAATTTGAACCAAACTTGGCAGGACTGACCCTTGAGTGATTATATTCAATGTATGCTCATCATTATTTCATTCGCCAAAAAATGTGGGCGTGGCAGGGCGGGGCTTATCCGACTTCGAGAAATCGTTAGATAATTCTTCAAAAATCTTCTCCTCCTCAACCACTGGGACAATTCTTACCAAACTTGGCAGGAATGTTCCTTGGGTGACCCTTTTCAAAACTTGTTCGTGAATTTTTGATTCGTCAAAAATTGTGGGCGTGGCAGGGCGGGGCTTATCGGACTTAGAGAAATCATGTGAAATTTTTTTAAAAATCAATTATCAGGCCAATTTGAACAAAACTTGGCAGGAATGACCCTTGAGTGATTATATTCAATGTATGCTCATGATTTTTTCATTCGCCAAAAAATGTTGGCGTGGCAGGGCGGGGCTTATCCGACTTCGAGAAATCGTTAGATAATTCTTCAAAAATTTTCTCCTCCTCAACCACTGGGCCAATTCTTACCAAACTTGGCAGGAATGTTCCTTGGGTGACCCTTTTCAAAACTTGTTCATGATTTTTTCATTTGCCAAAAAATGTTGGCGTGGCAGGGCGGGGCTTATCCGACTTCGAGAAATCGTTAGATAATTCTTCAAAAATCTTCTCCTCCTTAACCACTGTTCCAATTCTTAATAAATTTGGCAGGAATGTTCCTTGGGTGACCCTTTTCAAAACTTGTTCATGAAATTTTGATTCGTCAAAAATTTTGGGCGGGGCAGGGCGGGGCTTATCAGACTTAGAGAAATCATGTGAAAAATCTTTAAAAATCAATTATCAGGCCAATTTGACAGGAATGACCCTTGAGTGATTGTATTCAATGTATGGTCATGATTTTTTCATTCGCCAAAAAATGTTGGCGTGGCAGGGCGGGGCTTATCTGACTTCGAGAAATCGTTAGATAATTCTTCAAAAAAACTCTTCTCCTTAACCACTGTGCCAATTCTTACTAAACTTGGCAGGAATGTTCCTTGGGTGACCCTTTTCAAAACTTTTTCTCGAATTTTTGATTTGTCAAAAATTGTGGGTGTGGCAGGGCGGGGCTTATTGGACTTTGAGAAATCATGTGAAAAATCTTTAAAAATCAATTATTAGTCCAATTTGAACCAAACTTGGCAGGACTGACCCTTGAGTAATTATATTAAAAGTATGCTCATGATTTTTTCATTCGCCAAAAAATGTGGGCGTGGCAGGGCGGGGCTTATCCGATTTCGAGAAATCGTTAGATAATTCTTCAAAAATCTTCTCCTCCTTAACCACTGTGCCAATTCTTACTAAACTTGGCAGGAATGTTCCTTGGGTGACCCTTTTCAAAACTTGTTCGTGAATTTTTGATTTGTCAAAAATTGTGGGCGTGGCAGGGCGGGGCTTATCGGACTTTGAGAAATCATGTGAAAAATTTTTAAAAATCAATTATTAGTCCAATTTGAACCAAACTTGGCAGGACTGACCCTTGAGTGATTATATTCAATGTATGCTCATCATTTTTTCATTCGCCAAAAAATGTGGGCGTGGCAGGGCGGGGCTTATCCGACTTCGAGAAATCGTTAGATAATTCTTCAAAAATCTTCTCCTCCTTAACCACTGTGCCAATTCTTACTAAACTTGGCAGGAATGTTCCTTGGGTGACCCTTTTCAAAACTTGTTCGTGAATTTTTGATTTGTCAAAAATTGTGGGCGTGGCAGGGCGGGGCTTATCGGACTTTGAGAAATCATGTGAAAAATCTTTAAAAATCAATTATTAGTCCAATTTGAACCAAACTTGGCAGGACTGACCCTTGAGTGATTATATTCAATGTATGCTCATCATTTTTTCATTCGCCAAAAAATGTGGGCGTGGCAGGGCGGGGCTTATCCGACTTCGAGAAATCGTTAGATAATTCTTCAAAAATTTTCTCCTCCTCAACCACTGGGCCAATTCTTACCAAACTTGGCAGGAATGGGTGACCCTTTTCAAAACCTTTTCTCGAATTTTTGATTTGTCAAAAATTGTGGGTGTGGCAGGGCGGGGCTTATTGGACTTTGAGAAATCATGTGAAAAATCTTTAAAAATCAATTATTAGTCCAATTTGAACCAAACTTGGCAGGACTGACCCTTGAGTGATTATATTAAAAGTATGCTCATGATTTTTTCATTCGCCAAAAAATGTGGGCGTGGCAGGGCGGGGCTTATCCGATTTCGAGAAATCGTTAGATAATTCTTCAAAAATCTTCTCCTCCTTAACCACTGTGCCAATTCTTACTAAACTTGGCAGGAATGTTCCTTGGATTACCCTTTTCAAAACTTGTTGGTGAATTTTTGATTTGTCAAAAATTGTGGGCGTGGCAGGGCGGGGCTTATCGGACTTTGAGAAATCATGTGAAAAATTTTTAAAAATCAATTATTAGTCCAATTTGAACCAAACTTGGCAGGACTGACCCTTGAGTGATTATATTCAATGTATGCTCATCATTTTTTCATTCGCCAAAAAATGTGGGCGTGGCAGGGCGGGGCTTATCCGACTTCGAGAAATCGTTAGATAATTCTTCAAAAATCTTCTCCTCCTTAACCACTGTGCCAATTCTTACTAAACTTGGCAGGAATGTTCCTTGGATGACCCTTTTCAAAACTTGTTGGTGAATTTTTGATTTGTCAAAAATTGTGGGCGTGGCAGGGCGGGGCTTATCGGACTTTGAGAAATCATGTGAAAAATCTTTAAAAATCAATTATTAGTCCAATTTGAACCAAACTTGGCAGGACTGACCCTTGAGTGATTATATTCAATGTATGCTCATCATTTTTTCATTCGCCAAAAAATGTGGGCGTGGCAGGGCGGGGCTTATCCGACTTCGAGAAATCGTTAGATAATTCTTCAAAAATTTTCTCCTCCTCAACCACTGGGCCAATTCTTACCAAACTTGGCAGGAATGTTCCTTGGGTGACCCTTTTCAAAACTTATTCGTGAATTTTTGATTCGTCAAAAATTGTGGGCGTGGCAGGGCGGGGCTTATCGGACTTAAAGAAATCATGTGAAATTTTTTTAAAAATCAATTATCAGGCCAATTTGAACCAAACTTGGCAGGACTGACCCTTGAGTGATTATATTCAATGTATGCTCATGATTTTTTCATTCGCCAAAAAATGTGGGCGTGGCAGGGCGGGGCTTATCCGACTTCGAGAAATCGTTAGATAATTCTTCAAAAATCTTCTCCTCCTTAACCACTGTGCCAATTCTTACTAAACTTGGCAGGAATGTTCCTTGGATGACCCTTTTCAAAACTTGTTGGTGAATTTTTGATTTGTCAAAAATTGTGGGCGTGGCAGGGCGGGGCTTATCGGACTTTGAGAAATCATGTGAAAAATCTTTAAAAATCAATTATTAGTCCAATTTGAACCAAACTTGGCAGGACTGACCCTTGAGTGATTATATTAAAAGTATGCTCATCATTTTTTCATTCGCCAAAAAATGTGGGCGTGGCAGGGCGGGGCTTATCCGACTTCGAGAAATCGTTAGATAATTCTTCAAAAATCTTCTCCTCCATAACCACTGTGCCAATTCTTACTAAACTTGGCAGGAATGTTCCTTGGATGACCCTTTTCAAAACTTGTTCGTGAATTTTTGATTTGTCAAAAATTGTGGGCGTGGCAGGGCGGGGCTTATCGGACTTTGAGAAATCATGTGAAAAATTTTTAAAAATCAATTATTCGTCCAATTTGAACCAAACTTGGCAGGACTGACCCTTGAGTGATTATATTCAATGTATGCTCATCATTTTTTCATTCGCCAAAAAATGTGGGCGTGGCAGGGCGGGGCTTATCCGACTTCGAGAAATCGTTAGATAATTCTTCAAAAATTTTCTCCTCCTCAACCACTGGGCCAATTCTTACCAAACTTGGCAGGAATGTTCCTTGGGTGACCCTTTTCAAAACTTGTTCGTGAATTTTTGATTCGTCAAAAATTGTGGGCGTGGCAGGGCGGGGCTTATCGGACTTAAAGAAATCATGTGAATTTTTTTTAAAAATCAATTATCAGGCCAATTTGAACAAAACTTGGCAGGAATGACCCTTGAGTGATTATATTCAATGTATGCTCATGATTTTTTCATTCGCCAAAAAATGTTGGCGTGGCAGGGCGGGGCTTATCCGACTTCGAGAAATCGTTAGATAATTCTTCAAAAATTTTCTCCTCCTCAACCACTGGGCCAATTCTTACCAAACTTGGCAGGAATGTTCCTTGGGTGACCCTTTTCAAAACTTGTTCATGATTTTTTCATTTGCCAAAAAATGTTGGCGTGGCAGGGCGGGGCTTATCCGACTTCGAGAAATCGTTAGATAATTCTTCAAAAATCTTCTCCTCCTTAACCACTGTTCCAATTCTTAATAAATTTGGCAGGAATGTTCCTTGGGTGACCCTTTTCAAAACTTGTTCATGAAATTTTGATTCGTCAAAAATTGTGGGTGGGGCAGGGCGGGGCTTATCAGACTTAGAGAAATCATGTGAAAATTCTTTAAAAATCAATTATTGGACCATTTTGAATTAAAGTTGGCACTAATGTCCCTTGGTCGATTGTATGCAACGTATGTTCATGAATTTTTGATTCGTCAAAAAATGTGGGTGTGGCAGGGCGGGGCTAATCCGACTTCGAGAAATTGTCAGATAATTCTTCAAAAATCTTCTCCTCCTTAACCACTGAGCCAATTCTTACCAAACTTGCCAGGAATGTTCCTTGGGTGACTCTTTTCAAAACTTGATCGGGAATTTTTGATTTGGTGTTTTGTTACCATAATTGGCAGGAATGTTCATTTGGTGACTTATTTCAAAATTTGTTCGTGAATTTTTGATTTGCAAAAAATGTGGTAATGGCAGGGCAGGGCTTATCAGACTTAACGAAATCATGAGAGAAAATTCTTTAAAAAGCAATTATACAGTAAATTTGAACCAAATCTTACAGGAATGTACCTTTATTGACTGTCTTCAATACATGGTTGTGAATTTTTGGTTTATTGAAAAATATCAGCATGGTAGGGCTGGGCCTGGGGATTGTTTAATGAGCTATGTCCTTTTGTTGAAAATTAGTATTTTTTGCAACATTTACATGTGTTGTTTGGTCTGTTGATTTTTTGTTAGCTCTATTTTTTCAATTGAACAGCTCCCAGTTCAAATGAAATCAACTTCTCAAAATGCACAAAAACTGCACTTTTGGTGGGTATGATCACTTTCAGTGATATTCTAGTTATTTCTAATTGCAGATAGCAAATGTCAGCAAACCGTATGGATTTCATCGCTCTGAAAATCAACAGGAATTAATCTGGTCCCTGGTAACCAATTCAATAGGATTTTTTTTTTAATTATGCGCCCCGAAAAAATTTCGGGGGAGCATGTAGTCGCCATGCTGTCCGTCCGTCCGGCTGTCCGTCCGTCCGTGTGTCCGTCCCTCCGTCCGTCCACAGCCATATCTCAGCAATCCTTGGACCAAATTCAACGAAACTTCACATTTGAACTCCCAGGCATGATCCATAAGGACTTTTTTCTCCGTTTGTTGATTTGAGGCTGCGTCATGGAAAAAGGGGCCTTGATGTACAAATTAGATTTTCTCCAATTTCTCTTCATCCAATGGGCAGAATTTAATGAAATTTTGTACTTTTGTGATAAATGAGATGTTCTAGACTATATCCTATATATAATGTGTATACAAAAATGTGTCATGGGAAAATGGGCTTAATGTATGATAATTTTTATTTTGTGACAAACACTTATTCGGGGAACATATTAATCCGTCTATGCTCTTGTTTCGATAGCACCGCTCAAAATTATGTTACTGTTTGCTGCTTTTCTTGTATACAATCCCACCAATGGATTTCAATGTCCCTTTCCAGCACAATACACTACTATCAGTGTTGCTTGCTTATCAAGGCCAATTACATTTAGATGTGGTGATATTTGATTAATCAGGAGAATTAAAGTATTCAGTAATTGTCTGTTTCAGGAAGAAAAGTAGATAAATTGTACATTATTAAAGCCACGTTCTAATTGAAATCTTTTTACAGCTCTTCTACTAAATGACTCCGTAAACTAATTATTTGAAACTAACCCCTGATTATTTTTTTTTTTCTTTTTTACGAAAACTTACGAAATATTCATCAGCTTCAGATAAAAATGGTTATGCTATTGATGTAAACTAAAACAAAAAAGAAGTCAGAAAAATATGAGACCCGTCACGCCGAAAAAGACCTTATCCGAAATACAAAAATCCTAATTTTGACAATCTTGTCAGACCCAGCACATGTCAACCAGACCCCATATGCGAAAAATGAACATAAAATTAGATAGGAAAACCTTTCTGGCTTTAGAAAATTACATAAAAGTGAAAAGTGTCGGCCCTAGTCGGGCTGCGCGGACTGCGCAGACTGACTAGGGTTGATATTTTTCACACTTCCTATAAGGTCCCTTTAAGCGTGACGGGTCACAAATATAACTTAAAGAGTGTGTCAAATAATCCGCCATTGTGATAAAGTCATGTGATTACACCATCACCACGTGGTATTGGAGGCGGTGGTTGGTGCCCTTTGCGTTATCGCTATTTGGAGTTTGGTACATGTATGTCAGACACATGTAAATCGATACATCTCCATTAATATTATTACTGCTGAATATCGCCGAAAAAATGATCTCATATGGAAAGAGAGATAATAAACATTTTTATCGCACGAATTATTATGAAGTAGATCTACGCTATACAATATAGACGAGTATAATGCTATCACGGCTTCATATATCTCGTTTATCATGCATGCACAGACGGGTTTATGGCAAGATTTATTCGGGGAAAAATGAGCCTGGAACCGGGAATCTATCCCAGAATGGGCTCTTATGGCACTTTTGTACAAAATGTATGTCATTACGAATAGTTGCATTTCGCATTTGGGATGAATGTCATAAAAATCATGCATAATTTGCTCAGGGCGACAGAGCATACTCTGTTCCATAAACATGCGTTCATATTAAAAGGCGAGGTGTCCATATTTGTATCGGTTCAGTATATTTGGTCTTAATATGTATTATATCGGCAATAATATGAAATGATTCGCAGCACTTCCAAGCAATGGTTATATGAGGTTTTGTTGTAGCTTTTATTATTATGGCAAGATAAAAGTTATTAATCACTTTGATCAATGATTTATCTGTTTGTCAAGGGATTCATATTGGCACAAAGTTGTATCGAGGTCATTTGTTTTGTGACTTTAATCCTTTTCCAAACATGCCGTGGTTTTTGGTATCCCTAGTAGGAAAAGCTTTGGAAAAAAAACATCGAGGCAAAGAAATGCTCATATGAACATGTAACTAATATTTTCTCTGTGTTCTTTTATCAACGAACCCTGTCTTTACCAGTATCCATTTTATTACATGCGGTAATTTCAGATTTTGAACTGTCCAAAAACGCTTCCATTTCGACAGTGGCTGACTTAAGGTACCTAACCCCTTAAAAGCACCAAAGAGCCAGAAGCAAAATTTGAAAAGTGCAAATAATTCCTAAACTGTATTACATTTCCATTCCAAATACAAACATAAGCATTTTGCATGGTTTAGAATTTTGAATTAATGCATAGGGCCTACTTATGGAAATATTTGACAAAAATGTTCAAAATTACCTAACTTGCATATGAATATAGAGTAAAATAATATTTGTAAATCATTTTCATCTTGAAGCATAATCTTGAAATCCGACACGGTGAATCAACGTATATGAAGTGTATTTACAAGTGTGTGTAATTTGGTGCATTTTGTACGGCTAGAAAGTGGTGTTTTTTCAGGGTCTGTAAACCTTAAGGTTAGCTATACAACCCATCATTAGCACCAATGAGCCAGAGGCAAAATTCGAAAAGTGCCACTAATTCCTAAACTGTGTTATATTTCCATTCCAAATACAAACATTAGCATTTTGAACGGTTCAGAATTTTGAATTAATGCATACTTACGGAAATATTTGACAAAAATGTTCAAAATTACCTCCCTTGCATATGAATAAAGAGTAAAATAATATTTGTAAATTATTTTCTTCTTGAAGCATAATAGTGAAATCCGCCACGACGAATCATTTTATGTGAAGTGTATTTACAAGTGTGTATAATTTGATGCATTTCGTATAGCCAGAAAGTGGTGTTTTTAATGATGGGTCATAAATGTATACCTTAAATCTAATATTCTCGATATCACTGCCTTCTAAAATAAAGCATCATATCACAAACAGGAAAGTTTCGACCGAACACATTAGTTTGTTTTGATTAAAAATTGGTTGTTGATTTTTTACGTCTTAAACTCGAAGTGGAAATGAAATGTTGTATATTCATATAAAAATCCTTTTTAT
Organism: Fragum sueziense; assembly: GCA_963680895.1. Classification (NCBI taxonomy): domain Eukaryota; kingdom Metazoa; phylum Mollusca; class Bivalvia; order Cardiida; family Cardiidae; genus Fragum; species Fragum sueziense. The sequence goes on along the minus strand of OY804594.1, from coordinate 26,256,574 downwards.
TTGCTGTTCATGTTTTAAGATTTTTTCCTGATTCCTATCATTATAAGCTAAGACAATGCATTAACGAAAATATGCCATGGGCCTAGAATTAGATAGTGACAACCTATTTACTCTTTATGACATAATAAAAACGAGGAAGATACATTGTGGTTACTAAGCATTGTCTCGCAAATGGCGTATGGACACGTAATATCTCTTGTTTAGTAAGTACACGCAAAGTCCACTTTTCATGGCAAAGATCATTTCGCCGCTCTTCAACGAAAACCTCGTAACTGCAGCTTACAACAAGCTGCAGTTACGAGGTTTTCGTTGAAAAGCGACAATTTAGAGGATCACAGAACTTTACGACAAGGCGAACTGTATTTGTACTGGTTTTATAGGACTTCCTCGATCAGTCTATTTGTTTGTTGGTGCCATTTAGGTAGCCTACCCCTAATGAGATTCGCGCGACATCGGCATTATTCAGACGCGGTCGAAAACATTCGGCGGTGGAACTTTCCACTGCCGAATGTTTACGACCGCGCCCGAATAGGTTCGGATATGCAACGATGCCGCTCGGGAAAAAAAATCCGATTTTTAGTTATCTCAAAATGACTACATTACGGGTATTCTACCTTAAGACGTTAGTTGGAAGTCTCGTGGTTGAAAATTAAATGACAAAAATGACTGTGTGCTCTACGTAACAAACCTTATTTTGTTTCTCGAAGCGCACATATTTGTCATTTGATTTGGTTGGGGTTAAATGCTACAGCGCCAATTTGATTTTGAAGTAGACTAACTGCGCACGAAGTATAGTATTACGTCATATCTTCACAGTGTTATATGACGTCATATAGCGCCAATATTACCTTTGTAGTGATTTCAGTTAATCGTCGCTTTACAACTAAAACCTCTTAACAAGCATCGTTATATTGCTTCGCTATTTTTATACGCCGCCGGAGGCGGACGTATATTGGCGTCATCTTCTCCGTCTGTCCGTCCGTCCATCCGTCCGTCCGTCCGTCCATCCGTCCGTCCGTCCGTCCGTACGTCCGTCCACTTTTCTTGTCAACGCAACTCCTCCTAAGTTTCTGGCTGGATCTTCTTGAAACTTGGTCAATGTTATCACCTCAATTGGTAGATGTGCATGAAGGAAGGATTTTATGGTTCATCGATTTTTGCCTGAGTTATGCCCCTTAAAAACTTAGTCTCTGGGGCTTATTGAAATTGCAGCCTTGTCAACGCAACTCCTCCTAAGTTTCTGGCTGGATCTTAATGAAACTTGGTCAATGTTATCACCTCAATTGGTAGATGTGCATGAAGGAAGGATTTTATGGTTTGTCAGTTTTTGCCTGAGTTATGCCCCTTAAAAACTTAGTCTCTGGGGCTTATTGAAATTGCAGGCTTGTCAACACAACTCCTCCTAAGTTTCTGGCTGGATCTTAATGAAACTTGGTCAATGTTATAACCTTAATTGGTAGATGTGCATGAAGGAAGGATTTTATGGTTCATTGATTTTTGCCAGAGTTATGCCCCCTTCAATCTTAGTCTCTGGGGCTTATTGAAATTGCAGTCTTGTCAACCCAACTCCTCCTAAGTTTCTGGCTGGATCTTAATGTCACTTGTTCAATGTTATCACCTCAATTGGTAGATGTGCATGTAGGAAAGATTTTATGGTTCTTTGATTTTTTCTAGAGTTATGCCCCCTTAAAACTTAGTCTCTGGGGCTGAAACTTGATGGATGTTATTACCTTAATTGGTAGATGTGCATGAAGTAAGGATTTTATGGTTCATTGATTTTTGCCAGAATTATGCCCCCTTCAATCTATTTTTTTTTTTTTTTTTTTTTGTCTCAAGTTTTATAAGTGGCGGCGTATATTGTGACGATGGCACTCTTGTTATACTTAATTTATCCATTAGCACGGGCTAAAACGTGGATAGATTCTTAGTTTCTACGATAATATTCGTACTTCCAAACCAGTGAAATGCGTTTTTAAAGTGTGCATATTTCGTAGGCCTATAAAAAATTCCCGGCCTACTGTTTAAGAGTAGATCTGGAAACAAGGCCGGTCCTTTTTTACCCCTAGCAATCAGGGTTTCGCTCGCATTAGACTGCACATAAGTTTCTTTCTTAAGAAAATGTGAAATAAGTGTGGTTGTGCTAATGCGTTTTGTTTTTGGTTCTTTTTTTGTTGTTGTGTGTGTGTGTGGGGGGGGGGGGGGGGGCGGGTTGACATATTTTACGTAATACAACCCATCATTAGATATCAAACACTTCGTGCATCTTCCGGCGTCATCCATGACAACGGAAATTAACAATTGATACCCTCGTCAATTTCATGGCGTCGTCCGATACAACAAAAATTGACGAGTGATATCTAGCATGAGGCCCTTTAACTTAAATTGGTTAACTCTAATTTCATTATTGAAGAGCATTTTGATAATGGCTTTATATCACTTAGCCAGATGCTAAAAGTATCCTCAAATCACTGTTATCAAGCCTGCATTTAAAGTGTCTTTGCTGCCAGTCACGCGCTGAAAGCCGATAAATTTTAAAACAGCCAAAACTTTTCCAAACGAGATTTAGAACATCCTAAAGTTTTGTCGTTTGGGAAGACTAGTTTTGATGCTCCTTAAAGAAAATAAGTTGGGAAAAAACATTGAGACAAAAGAAGAAAATGCTTTCAGCATTATCAGCATTTACTTCTTTTGCCTTATTATTGCCTCTGTGATATTATACTAAAATGGTACATTGATCAACCTCCATTTTGATGTATGTAGCTACTTTTGAAGTGGATCACCCTAGTGTTTTGTTGAATGAGACGGGTTGACAATGTCACAGGCGGCAATCACATGACTTTGTAATGATTTGTTTTCCTAACTTTTGTAAACAAAACAACTCGGTGACAACACATTTTTCTCAAATTTTTAATCAAATACTTAACACTCAATATTGAGATACGTGCCATTCGATACGTCGTACTCTCCGATCTATTTTGATACCAAGATCTTCCCTCAAATCCCTGTCAAAGTTGAGAATATTCGTGCAAAGTATTTTTGAATGCCGTGATATATTTTCTTAAGAAATGTTTGCTTTTTGCAGATATAGTCTTGCTTGCAAATGAAATGTTCTCACAAACCAGACTTGGCATCAACGAAAAGATAGGGAAGTAAATCAGTTCAAAGCCTCTTAACCCTTTCCTAAATACAGAAATTATAGACAAGTCGAAACTGAAATCCGCTTCAGACACATTTTATAGTATTGGATAAAGAGCTATAGAATTGTGAGTAGAATTTAAGTTTACTCACAATCTTAACATAGCAGAGACAAGAGAAATGCTTATTATCAACATTTTCTTCGTTAGCCTCTATGATTCCCCAAGCCTTTTTTACTAGGAAAGTCAAAATAAGGTCTTGTTCTGGAAAGGGTTAAATGATGTGCCGTTTTAAGGTTTCTAGAATATATTGACACGTTCCTAAGACCTTTGAATAGCTCTTGAACAGTTCTTGAACCAACAGAATTAAGTTCAATCAGGTCATGAAGTACTCTTGAAACTTGTCGGGTTCATTAAAAGTACAACAAAATCAATTTTATCAAAATACAAAGTATGTTATAGCATGGAAAACATCTAGAGAAAATGTGAAAATGCTGCAAAAAAACTTTCTTTCTTCTCAAAGCTAAACAATGCCAAAATTCTTTACCAGGGACGTCAAAGCCTCATCTTGTCCGATACAGGTTTATTTGACCATGTTTAATAAAAGGATAATACAAACAAGACACACGAGCTTAGTCGTGGCCATTCGATAAGGTCCTGTTTTCCCACGAAAAAAAAAACGATATCATACTGGGTCCTAATTCATGTTGGTGAACAGGAAACGACTTCATTATTTTTACGCCAAACAGAGACGTCAGTATTGAGACGTCAATCTGTATGAATAGCAATTCTAATAGTGTAAGCTCTGTATATTTATTCCGCTTACAGTATGACGTCATAAAGACATGATGACGTCTTCATCATGTGACCGACTTCTTTATCGGAATCCATATCAAAATGTCGCCACGGGTTTTGTCCCCCATCGCTTATATATGGACAAAAACGTGGATAGATGCAAGTTATTAGACTGGTCTCGTTTATCTATCAGTGCATCCATCAAGTGAATTGTACACAGTTCATGTATAAATTGAGTTTCTTGTTTTCTCTAAATGCTAAATAATGCTTTCCTAGACATGGCATACAAACCCGTGATTAATTGGGAGAAAAATATCAATGAATACGGTTACACAAGATTGTTTGTGGTCAGATGTTTTCCCACGACGTCATTGTTCCCACATCAAAGGGAGACACAATATTGAGATGTCAATCTTGATAAAGTACAAAATGATACAATACTTTGAGACCAACAGGATGCTCTTGGTGTTGTAAAAGTGTAAGAGGATAAATTATTCCTGATTTCGGAATCAATCTTGTACGTTTTCAATAATTTATGGATATTATCATTATACAAACGTACATCGTCGGCGTTATTGCAAAACCTCGTAACTCCAGCTTTAATCAAGCTGGATTTACGAGGTTTTACAATAACATCGATGAGATGTACATGTAGTTCTTGGTAAGATATTTAGATATTCAATGCAACAGAAATAACAAACCAAGAAACAAGGAGAATGTGGGATACCAGTATTGTCTATTTTTCCTACAAGTGTCAACTCCAATTTAAATACTTGACAGATGTCTTACTCGTATCCAAACAAGGTTTCGACCTGTTTGTCTTTATTTAGTCAAACGTTAATGTCTCACTCTTTTAAGCGTGGACTCTGTGTATATTTGAAGAGATATTACATTCCCATTTCATTTTTTAAAGCATGTTTTGATGTCAAAATTGGTTATTCCAATGCGTTTAAAAATGCTATCACTTTTTTAATTGGTTGCTTATAAGTCAAAAATACCCTTTTGAAATTGAAACATAATTGACAAATTCCATTTACATGTGAACTGCGGTTTACCATAATTAAGTCAATTTCTAAGTAAAAATATTTTTCCTCGTACACGGTGCAATAGTTTAGCTTGAACTTTTCAGAATTGTCAAATATTCTCTTTCAGATATAAATAAAAGAAAAAAAATCGCGAGAAAAAATCTACATGTACGAGTATGATATGTCTCTTTACGTATGTCAAATTTAAGAAATCGTGATTTCAAATGACGCAGAAATAACACAACGTACTCGTAAACCACCAAATAATAATTGAACAAACAACATCATTCAATATTAAGATCGTTCAAATGTTGACCCAAATGCGAACTATTTCTCCAGGCAGAAATAAAACTTAATTTAGATAGTGTCTTGATTTAAAAAAAACGAACAAACGCTTATAAAATGCAGTTAGAAAACTAAATGGACTTGGTCATTTAGCTATAGATATGGCTTTTGTATTTGAAGCTGTTTTGAACAACATCTTTCACGAAAATCTTTATACTGTATCTGCAGTGTTCAAATTTGGAATTTGCCACAATGGATGTCCAGTTCGAAATTGGGAAAAGTTCCGTGCCAAAAATCACTGAAGTTGTCGCCCAAATGCATATCGCGAGCACCTGGTCTTATTTGGCAAAGGGAAAATAGTGTGGACATATTAATTGATATTCATCGTAAAAATATTCAATTTCGTGGATTTTATTACCGGACAAGGACGCCATGGCATTACCAATGATGTCTCATATGGAAAAGGGGCCATTAATATTTTCCAGACAAAATAGATGTTGATGCAGAAAGTTTGATTGATTGGGGTAAAACTCATCCTAAACCTCTACATGGCCATATTTCGGCGGCTTGAGCATGTAACCGTGAATAGGGAACGATATTATCCACTTAACCTAGACGTAATTTCGGACAAACAGATGGTATTTCGTGGGTATTGTTATAAAATCTCGTAACTACGGCTTGATTCAAGCCGTAGTTACGAGATGTTATGACAATACCGACGGTTAATCAAAACATAACGGTAAACCAAGTCTATCTATAGCACAAAATTCATTGCAATTCCCCGTATTTCTCCCACCAGTACTACCACCACATCCAATCCGAGCCGCCAGCTGTTCTCTCAAATACATAGATTCACACCCATTGTGGAGAGACAAGTGACTCATTGTCAAATGTCAGAATGGATATAGGCCGAGCCGGAGTTCGAACTCACGACCCCTCGATTGACATACTTCGACGTTATCGACTGAGCTGTTCCAACTCGGTCGATGCAGAAAGTATTTGCAAACAAAAGGAAGAATAGACAAATGGAGAAAATGCTGGTTATCAGCGTTTTCTTCTTTTTTTCTCAATGTTTTCCAAACCGTCACCATTGGAGACGTCAAATCTAGGTTTTGCGTCGGAAAGAATTATGTAGAATTGCATAAATGTTGTTTTTATTTTTTGTAAGTCGGCCCTAGTTCCGAGAAAGCCGGGTAAGCGAATAGATAAAAATATATTAATCGTAAGGACTTTTTTCCTATTTCATAGTTTTATTGCCTTATATGAAAGCTCGATAATGATTTCTTAACAATATGGGAATAATAACTATGATATCATAAAGCCTCCCATATGGGTCATTCATTTAATACTGAGGACACGGAGTTTAATGTATTTGATTAAAGCTACATAAAAGGAAGTAATAGGCATTAATGTCTGTTAGAATATTTGTCCAGGGAATTACACTACTTCAATTGTGTGTAAAGTCAAGTAGCCTCAAATGGAATATTTATTGTACCAACACTTGATACATTGTGGAATTTTCCAATGAGTTTTATTCCTGATATCTTTGGTTCTGTACAATCCGGGCGATCAAATCGTTTGCCTTTGATATAACGATATTAACTTCTTCAGAAAAGAATCTTTAAATGTCCGTTAAGAGCTACGGATAATTAATAATCAAAATCTTCATTGTGGGCACTTAAGTATTAGACTCGTTTCGTCATGGCGATTCAATTATTACAAGGAACATGGGATTAAGAATCAAAGTAAAGATTCAAAAATTGTTTTTCCTTCTCACGTCTGTTGCTCTGACATTTTTACATTTTTAATTTTTCCCAAAAAGTCTTTATTATGGTTATCCAATTGAGAAAGGTTGGTGTAATACAGTTTGCGGACAAAAGGCGCATTGGGCGCAAAATTATAGCAAATGTGTTTATAGCGTCTATAAATTATAGGAAGAAATATACTGAAAGGCAAAAGTAACTTTACACCTGACTTTCATTTGATTTATCAAACCCTAATCACAGTTTGTGAAATTACTTGTGTTATACATATACATATGCCATTTTGCAAGAACAATGTGGGATAGAAGAGAGTGTTCAGCCTTTCTTGACGCTGGTGTTACCACGACATTAATAGAGGGGTCAAATTGAAAAATCCAGGTAAAGTTTTATTACACCTTTTAGAATAAAAAGGATAACATTTTAAGCTAAATTTCATCTAACGTCAGTATTTCTTTGTCCTTATGTGTATTATTAACTGCAAAAAAGTACTCGTGTATGGAAAACGCCAGCTGTCTGATCTTGAGCTATTCAATTTTGAATCAATCGTCCCGTAGAACACTCTATTTCATGCACGTTCTTGTGTCCACACGTCTTCTATCGTATATGACACTAACATTTAACATTTTCTGGTAAGAACAGAGGGGCTAACTCGAATCTGCGCGTGTTCAAAATGCTACATAAGGTCAAATATGGGCGTTTTTGACGTTGACGTCATGTTACTGTATAACTCAAGGGGTCTGGCTACCGGACGTCTAGCACTAAAATCGATGTTTCAAATTCGACATCGAACAATTCTACGGCTCAACTAACGATTTCACGCATCTTTACTGCAGCTTCCGGCAAAAACGTAACGTCACGTCACGTTAATGCTAAACACGAATTTGTTGGTTTAGGTTATGGATACTCTCATTTTGCGACCCCGTAAGTGTTGAAATGCGTTCAAGAAGTTAACTGTTGATCGAAGGGTGCAGTTCATTAGCATAGAAACATAAAATTTCACCCTGGCTATTTCACCATGCTTAATGTCCTGTTTTTGTCGACGTTGGATTGATTAACCTTTTCCTGGTAACTCAAATACAACTCTGGCCTTTTGTGTGGTGACCAACAAAGATCAAACATGCAAAGAATAATGTCGCTATTTACAACACCACTGTGTGGGTGGGGTATTTTGGTAATTTTAACGATATGCGCGTGCAGATTGCTGTAACGTCGATGAAACGAATGTGTTCATTTAGAATATCAAAATATAACTGTGGAAACATATGATCGTGAAAATATCATAGATATGCTTTGAAATTAAGAAAATAGAATTATTCTAAAACTGTAAAGTTACTTTTGCCTTTGAGTATATAAACTAAAAGAATTCAAGTTATGCATTTACTATTTGTACATTTATGCATGATTGTTTTAGATAAAAACCCTTGGGAACACGATATTCTTAAACATGTGTTTTGAAATATCTAAAAACTGATTGATTGCCAAATTATTTACTCCTATCTCAATATCTTGATAGAATTTTAACACTATCTGCAAGTAATTATCTTTATCTGGGCACATCTCAATGGACAAGTTTCCTTTAAGAACCACACACACACACACACACACACACACACACACACACACACACACACACACACACACACACACACACACACACACACACACACACACACACACACACACACACACACACACACACACACACACACACACACACACACACACACACACACACACACACACACACACACACACACACACACACACACACACACACACACACACACACACACACACACACGCGCGCGCGCGCGCGCGCACACACACACACACACACAACAGCCTCCGGAAGTCGCCCTTAGAGACAAAAGGCGAAATTTTAAACCGGAAACGGTTCACTGCAAATCCAAACAAATAACCATCTTACCGACTATTAACGAATTCATTCTATTTTATAGTTTTTGTTCAACTTAAAACTTCGCTTTATCGCTGTATATTGAATGCACGTGCGCTTTATCGCTGTATATTGAATGCACGTGCGTCGTCATTGTTTTCTCCGCATTTTTGGGAGCCTCATTTTGATAATGTCGATTTGTTACTATTTTTAGTAACAATATACATATATACAATGTTAGTTTCCCATAAACCCAGTGTTTGCCTCCGGAAGTTGATTCGAAACTTCTCTGATGAAAATTCGCTCTTTGATAATTGGATGTCGCTATTTACATCAGAGCGCTGTCCCATTCAAAAACAAAAGAAAATTCCGACACAAGTTACGTCGCTGTGTCGGAATTTTCTTCTGTTTTTAAATGGGACAGCGTTCTGTTGTAAATATCGACATCCAAATATCATCGAGCGAGTCTTCATCGGATTACCGGAAGTGTTCTGTGGGTACGAACTAAAACATAAATGAAAAGAGTCAATTGCATTACAGTTTCTTTACAATTACGTCTGATAAAAATAGGATGACACAAATACGAATTTCATATTTGACTTACGACCAATATAGGCAGCGACTTTTTCATTGTGACACCGCAGGAATAAGCATTATAGTCCGGCAGATATCCACTTATACCTTGCAGTGGAGTACATAGTTTTTTTCTTTGCTGATTCTTGATGTAGACACCTTACTGTTCAAGAATCTGACGGGTGACATCGTGTCACCCTTAAGCATTTTGAGAAATTCAAGATGGCCGCCAAGATGGCGGAATCTTACATAAATAACTAATAAAAGGACTATATATGCATATGGAAAGTGATATTTCTTACGCCAGATAAGTCTAATGCACTTACTAATACCCTAAGAAGGAAGAGGAACAAAGTTATGGCATTTTTCTGTGATTTCAGTCGATGTTGTTGTGTAACTTACGTTACATTAGGGAATATTCGATGCAGTTATTCACTTTTCTGCTATTATTTGGACTTAAGTCATTTATACACAACAATGAATGGTCTGGTTACCAAATTCCTTACTTTAAAAACCTTTGATAAGAGCAAAACAATAGTTACATATATGTATTATGTAATTTACGTTACCTAATATCAGCATAATAGCTTCGTTTATTCCCTTATATACTATTATTCGTTCATTAATCATTAAAATACAGAAGGAAATAGATTGTATAGCTCAAAGTTTATAACTGTAGATTTGTATAAAAACACAATTTAAACCAATACATATTTTTAAATTTTACCAAACCATTTACTGTGAGCCAAACGAGCGAGTTAATGTCCTGACTCGTTTCCCTTTATTCTCGAAAGAGAAAGTGTTTGTGTTGGGTCATTTTCAACAACAAGAAGTTAATGTTTGTACACAAGTCTAGAGTTATAAACGTTGAGTTATATATGTCAATTTATTTACTTGAAGTTTTTTGTAGGCGGTCAAAACAACAGTTAAATAAATGTACTATGTTATTTACGTAACTTTAATTCTAAGTACCATTACATAATTATACATGTGCTTGTAAACATAACAAAAGTAATATTTATTGAACAGAAAAGGCTATCAGCTGGTAATTTTAATTGGATAAAATTGAGTTTATAGTATGTGAATCAAGACACTCATGTAGCCATTGGTTCACATACCCATCATATTCTTTACACAAAACAGGAGTTGCATAAATGTATTATGTATTTTACGTTATCTTGATATCAGCATATTAGCTTCATTTATCTACTACAATTAGGTCATGAATCATTAAATCATTGAATCACAGAAGGAAATGGTGTGCATATCAATTTCTTTACTTGAAGCTTTTCGTACGTGAGCAAAATAACAGTTGGATAAATGGATTATGTAATTTACGATACTCTAATTTCAAGGACTAGTACATTATATTTACTTGTAAACGTAACAAAAGTAATATTTATTGAACAGAAAAGTCAAAGTCTGTCAGCTGGTAATTGTCAAATGGATATAATTTAGTTTATAGTATATGCAACAAGACATGTATGTAGCCACTGATGCACACATCCATCATGTTCTATACACACCAAGAAAAGTGCGCCTAAGTGTACAATATAGGCCACCTGTCCTGTACCTAATTTTGGTACACTACACGTTTTGTGTTGTGGCTCATCAACTCAACAAATTTGGGGTCCCTAACATCAACAGTACATGGTATTTTAAGCACTCAAACGTGAAAAGAAGGTCGCAGCAGTTAAGGAGTGTAACCAAAAACGGCTGCCTGGCACAGGCTTTACCATAATACTCCGCCATTTTTCCTGGCAGGGTATAAAACCCAAACAATGTTCATTAAGCAAGAATATATACAATTAACTTATAGTCGGTTAAAATTGACATTTGTTTGTAAATGGTGAGTTTATGAAAGGTGAATCTCTATATTGTTCTGTAAGATCTACATAACAGAAGATAATCATATTATCTCTGTTACCTTAAGTCTTAAGTAATATATTACCCCTGGTGAACTGCTAAGTGACCAAATCTTTTCTGTTGCATATTAAGATATCAGAGATCATTTTTCGTTCGTATTTCTGGTTTCTTATAGTATTATTTATAAACTATACTCCCTTGGCGTTTCCAATACACTGTACAGTTGAAGAATAAGGAAGCACAATGCTCACATTGTCATTAGATCATTTACAAGATATTGCCATGAGCTCCAGATACAACCTCAGTCAGTCAATGAGCCTGGTTCTATGGTAGTGTGTGAAAAGCTAGTACCATTCCCTCAAACTACAGAAGTATTTCCAGATAAGGACAAAATGACTCACTATTGAACATAAAATTAGAATTACGCTGTTAGAGAAAATCTACCATACATGGGATCGGGGGATCAAGTGCTAGTAAAAGTCACTGTCCCCTAGCCTAGAGTGCATTTGTAGCTCCTTGTACATCACAAATAATCAAATGGACGAATGGAAGTGATGTATCCTATTTTCAACTAGAAAAGGTTATGCTGGGGCTAGACTGGGATGTTCTGTGTTTTTTAAATACCACAGAGAAGTACTACATAACAATGGAAACATTGAAAACAAAAATATGAATAACTATGTTATCTATTGATCTGTGTGGAACAGACAAATATTTGTAACGGTGATAATATTAATCTTATGCAATTTTATTGAAATACATGCAATCTTATTGAAAAACCGCAGCATAACTTATGTCATCTTAACTTAATATGTTTACTAATTTTATAAGTCTCTTTTGTGTATGTCAATCTGTTTGACAAAAGTTGACGTGTCTTGTACAAAAGCCAGTGCAATATCAAACGATATCTTCTTTGAGCAGGTCTAATAAAACAATGTAGAAATACAATATATATACCGCCAAGAAAACTTGGTATGTATATTATGGTATACTCGGTGTCAGGCAGGCGGTCGGAGTCCGTCGGTCTCTATTTTGCTCCATATCTCCTGTACTCTTTGGCCTAGAGACACCACTTTCAAGTGAGAAGTGTCTTGAACCAACATGTTCCTCATTTACTAAATAGTCATTGTGACCTACTTTTCATATTTGAGCGCATTTAATTCAAAGTTTTCTTCTGCTCCATATCCCATTGTACTGTTTTATCTAGTGCCATCAAACTGGATGTGTTAACGAGGCATGACCATAAGGTATGTCATAATCTGTCGTGTACCAAAACTATCTCTTTGGAATATATTTTACACGCTTGAGCACACTAGAGCAGTCTAAAATTCCCGTCCGTTCTATATCTCATGCACTGTTTGATCTAGAAACACGAAATTCGATGGGTGAATGAGTCCTGACCAAGGCAGAGGTTTGTCATATACCAAATTAGGCGAATTTGCCCTACATTTAAGGGGGAATGCTCCAGTTTCCTACATTTTTTCCCAATAATAGAGTTTATTTATAGTCTGTATGTTGAAATTAAATGTTATTACCAATTGAAAAATAAAATAAAAATGGATGGTCAGCGATCTTTTTTTAATTTTATGAGCATTCGTATCACATACCCCTACAGCGAAAAAATGCACAATTTCTTGCACCTGTCCAAGGTCACTAAAATGCCTATAAAATACTGTATATTCATTGTTTAGTCCCGAAAACAAACGGATTTAAAGTAACGTCTTACATTTAATAAGAACAGAAAACCCAAAACATGTGCTATTATAAACGCGTAAATGTATAAAACAGCATGCTCACGTGTTCGGTTAGATCAACGAAGCTGGAGTATTTTATGTCAAAATTTGCATATTTTTGGAAATATTTCAAGTTCTACATAATAGAATTTGATAAAACTCCCCCATTGTATTAAGCAACATATCCTGGTAATAATTCAAAAAGAAAATGTATAGGTCAGCGCACTTATTAATGAATTACAGCAATTTTTATCAGCTACACATGAATAAAATGACGCAAAACAGTGGTAACTGCATACACACTTACGACTGTCTTGCTCTAAATAATCGATAATCATCTTGAGGAAATCAGTTTCGAATAATAAATACACTTTTACCGTCGAAAATGGTAAATTGTAATGATGTGTTATATTATTGAAAATATGGTAGCGAAACATATTGGTACGAAACATTAAATTTACTACAGTAATGACCGAGTGTTCCGAAAAACTGGAGCATTCCCCCTTAATGCTCAACAAATGTCTTCATGTACCAATGCTAGTCATCGTCACCTGCTTAGGAATACGTATTTCACTATTCTTTTGTTTTTAAAACAAGATTGGTGTGTCAACTATTTACTACAGGATAGCCTTGTTCGTAAAGTTTTAAATCTATTTTACAAATGTGTCCTTCTAACAATAGCCAGTTGACAGGGATTTGTGTGTAACTAACAATGCTATTGTTATGGTTAAAAGTGTATTTAAGAGTACTTGAAATAAAAGTAACGTAAATTACATAATAATTTATGGAACTTTATTTTTCACTTTACCAAAAGCTTTAAGTAAAGAAATTAATATGCAAACCATATTTGTTGTGTTTTGAGGGTTTTTGGCCGAATGATAGGAATTAAGTGATCAAATGAACCTATGATGCTTATATTAAGGTAACGTAAGTTACATAATACATTTATGCAACTGTTGTTTTACTCTAACCAAAAGCTTTAAGTAGAGAAATTCATAACCAGATCATTAAATGTTGTGTTTAAACAACTTATGGTCAAATAATGGTAGATATGTGAATAAAAAAATCTAATATTCCTTAATGTAACGTAAGTTACACAACAGCATCGACTGAAATGACAAAACTGTGTCATATCTATATTGTTCTTCCTTCTTAGGGCAACAGTAAGTGCATTAGAGATATCTTGCCTTAAAAAATCAGTTTCCATATGCATATATAACCCATACATTGGTTATTTATATGGTATTCCGCCATCTTGGCGGCCATCTTGAATTTCTCGAAATGCTAAAGGGTGACACGATGTCACCCGCCAGATTCTTTTACAGTAGGATGTCTACTTCAGGAATCAACAAAGAAAAAAACTATGTACTCCACTGCAAGGTTCAGCCAAAAAATGGGAAATATCTGCCGTACTATTACTAGATAAACAAAACAGAATGCTCTGCTTAAACCACAATAGTCATGTTCCATTTGCAAGTCTATTATTGCATCTTTTCCATTACAGGTAATCGGGATTGCAGTACAAGTCGTATCGTGGCACGGGATTGGTAATACAGACTATCATTGTTGGGATGAAAATGCCAGCGCGGTTAATACTATTCCTATTGACTGCAAAGGTAGGGGCTAAACTTCTCTCTTGAATTCATAGTCCTGTCACGATGTTATACTCCGAACTACTATAATTTTGCATTTGATTGTTCGAATCTTGCAGGTGTACGACACCTGCAAGATTGGAACCAACACATGCAAAATTGATATGAAAATTAAGAACGTATTTTCTTTTATTTATATAAGAAAAACTTGTAAACATAATATGTCATGCTATCGTGACAGAACTGTACTTTGCTTGAAGAATTTGGATAAAAAATAAAACATGATATTTTGCATAATCACAATAAGAAGTATTATGACACGGGATTGGTAATACAGACTATCATTGTTGGGATGAGAATGCCAGTGCGGTTATTCCTATTGACTGTAAAGGTAGGGGTTAAACATAGGCCCCTATTTCTTCAATGAAACGTCCAGTACTGTTAAAGTGACATTTCAGAATTATTTTTACATAAATTTTACTTTCATTCTATCTGAAAGAGCGTCTTTTCTTATGGAAACTCTGAAAATTTCAAGTCAAAATATTGACCCGTTTACGAGAAATATGTATTTTTGTGCTAAAATTAGACAAATTGTTGTGGACAACAGTTCAGATTCATATAGAATTACTCATTTCTGTCTCAACTTTAAAGGCGCATTTTTTCGCTTGTAAATAAGAACTTCAAGAAACTGATAGCATTTCTATGCATTAGAATAAACAATCTTTGCATCAAGACATACTTTTAAAAAATGAAATAAATGTGAAATGTCACTTTAATCAAAGCATAGATTGACCAATTAAATGGTTCACCAAGTCACTTATTATTACATACAACATCTTCGAGAATGAAACGTGCAAAAATTTCAACGATTTCGATGTTGGCAACCCGAAGGAGAAATCTTTTTGAAAGCGTGCTTGGAAAATGAAACTGCTTATCACCTACTTTTTCTCCCTCTCTCTCAATGTTTTTAGAATGACACACATGTTTCTCTGTTGAAAGCCTTTCAATTTGGAGAATCCTAATGTTTCTTGTCTAAGAAGGCGTTTAGTACCAGAGACTGTATTGGTCATCTATTTATTTAGTCTCTCTAGTGTTCATGCTTTATCTTTATTTGGTTACGAAATCTGGTTCACATTATTTATTTAACCCATTACCAAACGACAAAATTTTAGACTTGTCCAAATTCAAAGATTATGCAGACGATAATTTCATGTGAATAAAATTTAATTTTTTGTGATCTTTTTGTGTACAAAACATTAGGCGTATTCGACTGAACCGTTTGTTAACTAATTGTTTTTCGTTACTTAACTATTTTCATTCGACTGACAGAATGACGTCATAAAATTAAGTAATTTCTTAACGAAAAAAATTCCGCGTTAAGTATGTCACGTGACAAAACAAGTAGACAAATCTACTAAAAATGTAGGTTAAATGCATTTCAATATGTACCTATTGCAATTTTATGGGCAAATCTGATTAAATATTGATAGAATTAAAAGGATATTTAATGATAAAAAAAAGAAAGATGGTTTTTCATTTACGGACATACACGATGAGGTTTCATCGGGTGTTTCCGTTACCGAACAGTAACGGGAAATGCCGACGATGCACATATTTCAAAATGGCGGCATTCTCGTTAACTAATTCCGTATTTTGTATTCGACTGAACGAAAATCGTTGACTAATGGTGATGGTCTGCGCAGGTGGGCGGAGCTAAGCGTTACTTAACGAAAATGTTGCAGTCGAATACGCCTATTGTGGTAAATGAAGAAATTGCTTGTCACAAGCAATTTCTTCATTTTCCACATTGTTTTCCCAAACCATTATCTTGAAAGGAGTCAAAAAGAGTCACTGTCTGGTAATGGGTTAACCGTTTCCCAAACGACAAACCTAAATTCTGAGGGAGCTGCAGATGCAAGTACAATTGTATAATGTTTCTTTAAAAATGCAAAACTTTTATACAATAGTGCAGAAGCATTAAAAGAAAACAATGAATCGCTGGTTACCTAATCAGCAATTTCTTCTTTTCAAAGTTTTTAATTAAACTTTCGTGGTAAGGACGTCAAAACCCTGCGTGTCAGTAGGGACAAGGTGAAATCCAGAAGCCCATTCAATGAAATGGTTACAAGGATTGATATCTTTACTTCGTATATTGACCCAAAAGACGTCACATCATGTTATTGAACTTAGAAAAGTGTCCCAAAGGCTGTTACTTAACAAAATCTCACCAAATCCGATTAATTTGTTACGATGGGTTTTGTTGACTATGAGAAATCGAAAGGCATATATATACCCCTTTCAACAAAACAAAAATAAAAACAACAACAAACCACTGCATATGTCACTGGTAAAACATCGAGGCAATAGTTTTCTCGTCTTTCTTTTCCTTTCTTTGTTTGTTTGTTTGTTACTGTTTTGGGGGGTTTTTTTTGTTTTTGT
This sequence comes from Fragum sueziense, assembly GCA_963680895.1. Classification (NCBI taxonomy): domain Eukaryota; kingdom Metazoa; phylum Mollusca; class Bivalvia; order Cardiida; family Cardiidae; genus Fragum; species Fragum sueziense. The sequence goes on along the minus strand of OY804594.1, from coordinate 26,239,475 downwards.
TTTTTTTTTTTTTGTTTTTTTTTTTTTTTGTTTTTTTTTTTTGGGGGGGGGGGGGGTTAGGGTGTTGTTGTTGTTGTTGTTGTTGTTTTTTTTTTTTTTTTTTTTTTTTTTTTTTTGGGGGGGGGGGGGGTTACTTAAATGTTTTCTGTGATAAACTAAGTAGGCATATTATTCTGTTTTTACCAAGAGTCTCAGAAGTCACAGGGACCTTTTTTACCTGATCTAATTTTGTTTGATGATATAGACAGGCTGGCGACTTGGTCTTGGACAATGTTTATGTAACGCACGGCGACAATAACCTTTACTCAAGAAAGACTTCGTTTTGACGTGCCTAATCAAAAAGAGTTTGATCTTTAGTTTTAAGGCAAAAGGCTGATAACAGCATTTTCTTCTTTTGCCTTTCTTGTTTTCTTTAATATAGGGCCTACTGTAAACGAATCTTATCTTTGCAAATAACCTCAGAAATCAGAGGGACCCTTTTTCATGGTCTAATTATGTTTGATGTCCATAGACAGTCTGGTGCCTTATTCTTGGACAATGTTTACGTAAACACGGGCGACATTAATATCAATCAGGTTTGTTTGACCTCGTAGTTCTTTGTCACTTATTCTAACACAATACTGTTAGAACATCAGTATCTGTTTTAAAATAACTGGACTTAAGAACAAAATTTTAAGAGAAATTTAGAATATGCCGTCTTTCAATTTAGACTGGTCTGAAATTTTGTCTTTGGCTGAATCTCAAATGGAAAATGCCCGTCCTCTGAGTTGTGTTTCGTTTTATATAGTTGCTTTCATTCAAAGACTACGTACCTACTGCCACACTATGGCGGAGCTACTAGCTTCTTGAAGAAAATCAGCTACATGTAATTTTGTCCACTTAATTTTCTGACAGATAACAAATCTGGAATGTCCAATCGATTAAGTTTGGATGATGGATTTAACTCTTGGGTCAAACCAAACCTTAATGTTATTTATGTCTCTAGTGAGAGTAAACATGGGCCGAACAAATACGACATTTCACTATACTAGCAATTTTACCCGTCTCGAAATTTGACCTTTGACCTCGATGACCTTGACCTATCCGGGGTTGACCTTTGACCTCGATGACCTTGACCTATCCGGGGCTGCCCTCCACCTAATCCCGTCCCGTAACCCGTAAGCAATCCCGTCCCGTAACCCGTAAAAACGATAGCCGTAACCCGTAAAAACATAAATTTGACCTTTGACCTCGATGACCTTGACCTTTCAAAAAATGAACCCCTCAAGCTAATACCCGGGGCCGCCCTCCACCTTCCCTCCAAGTTTGGTGAAGATCGGCCCAAGGACCTTGGAGGAGTAGGGGAACAAACGGACAAACGGACAAACGGACAAACATTGCTCAAATTATAGTATGATATCTTACAAAAAAAAAACCCTACAGACTAAAATTCGAAAACTAGTCTTTTTCAGGCAATAACAGAGAGATGACATAGGTTACATAATGTAATAAATTCGTCGTTGTAAATGCAAAACCTTGCATCTCGTTTTTGAAAAATTTTAAAGGGGAAGGAAAAACGTGCAATAACTTTTCCCAAACTGAAAGGTTTCACGTGAAATTTGGACATTTTGTTCACAAATAATGTGTCAGTAATACTGATTAGTAAAAATATCTCAAAACGGACTAGAATTGTCTTCACTGAACACACAAAGTTTTCTTTTGAAATACGAGGTTTTGCGTTTACACCGACGATTAATATTAATTTCTGGCCAACCAAACTTTTTTTGTTTGATTGTTATCTTGTTTCCCCTTACATGGAAGAAAATTAAAACAGTAAACAATGTATATCCATGTCTTTTTTATATGCGATTGCTTATTCGTTAAAAATCTGCATGTATTGTTCAATTACAAACGTTCTAAAAAAGTACCATCCGTGTTTTTTTTATGGCGACCGTAGTACCAATCCTATTTTTTGATGCGACGTTTTTAACATTCGTTGCGTATCCGAACCTATTCGGGTGACGTCGTAAACATTCGGCGGTGGAACGTTACGACGTTGACTGAATAATTTCGACGTCGCGTAAGTCTCGTTAGGGGTGAACAACCTTATAATTTACCATCCAGATCTGACCTGCAAGCTTTATGTCAGTCAATCATATATTTACGAATGCAGGGAAAAATATTTCAGGTCGCAAATCTTTGGAATACCGGCATTAAACTTCACTAAACCCCAGGCGACAATATCCATCGAGCCAATAAAGGACTAATAAAAGGAGAAGGCAGCGAGTTCGTTTACCTCTAAGGCTTTGGAAAACATTGTGGAAAATGTTGAAATTGCTTGTGACAAGCAATTTCTTTATTTTTCACAATGTTTTCTACCAAGAAAGACCAAAAAATTTAAATTTCATTTCATTTAAAATTGTATTATCTGTATATCTTTGGATTTAGGCAGGTCTTTAAAAGGCCGTAGTACACTTACCAATCCTTTTCCGTCGTAATGATTTTCAAAGTGCAGGATGCAGATCTAACCCGGAAGCTTTATTTGTCTATCAAATGTTTATGAATACATTGGCGATATAAAATATTTAGGGCAATGAAAAAATTCATGATTAATTCTTTCACATCAAAGTTTTTTCCTCAATTTTTACTCTTCTACGGACTACAAAATTAGTTGTTGTGTTGAAAATAGTTAACGTACTCATTTCTCAGATCTGTCCCGGAAGTTCCGCCATTTTGGTACACGCACATCTCTCAGAAATGACCCGGAAGCCTTATTAGAGTTTTGCGTCTTACGTGGACTTCGACAATGGACATCGGACGTGGACTTTTTATTGGGGGACGTCTCAGCCTTTTGCATATAACGGTACATGTAAAAATGTACAGGTCAAAATCGAAATCGAATAGACTCGCGTTCATTATATTAGACCCACTCCATTGGTTTTTATTTGTACCGTTTAAAAAGTGAACTTTATTAAATTACAAGTTAATTAATTGAATGTTGTAAATAAATACAGATTGCATAAATTAACATGGGTTCATTACATAATGTATGTAACGACATACTACTGTTTTCCTTTTTGTACGCCAGTCGAAAATAGGACGTATCATGATATCACCCGTGGCGTCCTGTGTCCGGCGTCTGTGTGTCCGGGCAGCGGTCACTTCTTTGTCTTGAGCATAACTCTGGCACCTTATGTCCGATTGACTTGAAACTTTGTAGTTATATTCTTCCCATCATTGCGGAGTGCAGTGCACAAGAACTCTACCTGGTCCATTTTTTTAAATTGCCCTTTGTTGCTTTTCATACTTGTATCTTGTCCGGAGTATATTTTTAAAAGAGTTATAGCTAGGATAATGAACCTTCATAGGTGTATAGATCTGATCAAGGGGAAGTACAGTGTATAAGAACAATAACTGTGCCTGGCAAAATTTTTAGTTATTGTTGTTTGACATTCTTCAAGTTTGTCATGAGTACATTTCTCAAAGTATAATAGCTAGGTTCATGAAGCTTCATCACGGTGGGGATTGTGCATGATGGGATGGATAACGAATATTGAGTATACGGACAAATTTTGCCTCGCTTCAGGTAAGAAATTGTGCAATAATTTTCTTATTTCTGCTCCAATTTTCAATCGGTTTGTTGCATGTACCCCGCATTAGTGAGCTCTTTCCTCGGATATACGACTTGTTTGTAGAATCTTTGTACTTTGTCCAAAAATTGATCCCAACCGACCAGAAAAACGACAAAAAATTCAGGCCCCCTTTCTAGTCGGTTTGGATCGATTTTTGAGAAAAGTACAAGGAGTTTCCCGATAAGTAATACATCTGAGGAAAGGGCTCAGTAAGACGGAGTACATGCAACAAACCGCATGAAAATTGACGCAGAAATAAGAAAGTTATTGCACAAATTCTTACCTGAAGCGTGGATAATTTGGCCGTAGTCGTTACCATTTCGCTTTCTGGTCGGTTGGGACAATATTTTGGAAAAAGTATCATGAGTTATCTAATATGTCATACATCCGATGAAAGAGCTCGATAAGGCGGGGTACATGCAGCAAACCGCTTGAAAATTGATACAGAAATAACAGAGTAATTGCAAAATGTCTTACCTGAAGCGAGGCGAGTTGGCATCAAATTTTGTGCAAAAAATAGACTGAGTTTAACGTTATGTTTTGATAAACCGTCAGTGTTGTTATAACATCTCGTAACTACGGTTTGATTCAAGCCGTAGTTACGAAATTTTATAACAACACCAACGAAATACTAAATATTTGTCCGAAATTACGTCACGGTTTACTTGATAAAATCGTTCCCTATTGTCGGTAGTCGTTATCCATCCCATCATGCACAATCCCCACCGTGTTCATTGGTGGATAGATCTCACCAAGGAGAAATGCAGCGCATAAGAAACATAACTCTGTCCTGCTTATTTTTCTAGTTATTGTCCTTTGCTGTTTTTCATATTTCATTTTATCCGGAGCATAATTGAAAAAAAGTCTTCAATAAATCTGTTAACACGTACCCAATTTGAATTTGCTCAATATCATGCTTTCTTCATTTACTGAATAATTCTTGTCATATTTTGCTACCATTGGCTAGACTAATTGCAACTTGTGAGTTATTCATTTATTTAATGATAGTTATGTAAGTCAGTTTTAGAAACATCTTATGGCCAAGAAGAAAACCTTTTCAGAAATAATGATTATGATTATGAATTTATTTTGTAAACATGATAAATACATGACTCAAAAGTCACAACCTTTTCTGTGCATGCTGATGTATATGCACATTAAAGCTGTCGTTCTGCAAACGAAAAGAAGAAAAAAAACTATAAAGGAATACTTTTGAATTCTGAGAGGTTATTTGGCTCATCCGACGAATTAGTTAGATGTGCTTTGTAGGAGTGCGGCAAATCCAAGACCGTTTTCCTTGGGTCATCTCGTGATCACCCTGATCAAGCTGCTTCTGCAGTGGATACGAACCAATTCCTTAAATACGCCATTCGAAACGGAATGCCAAGAAAAAGTATAATGATTGAAAACAATTAAACAATTATAATAGATTTATCAAGTTCAAAATATCTTCACTGTTTTGAGAGCCAGATTTATATTCGAGCAAAATGAAATCTAAAATATATGCATTAAACCGAATTTTACTTTATTTTGCTTTAAACCCCATACAAGTACATGTACCGTTATATGAAAAGGCTGAGACGACCCCCGATAAAAAGTCCACGTCCGATGTCCACAGTCGAAGTCCACGTAAGACGCAAAACTCTATTTGTCTATCACGTGTTTACGAATGCAGGGAGAAATATTTCAGGTCACAAATAATCTTGTTATTCTTTAGAATACTGGCATTAAACCTCACTAAACCTCGGGCGACAATATCCTTCCAAGTTCCCGAGCAATAAACGAGTAATAAAAGGAGAATGCGAGTTCGTTTACCTCTACCGCTTTTGGAAAACATTGTGGAAAATGAAGAAATTGCTTGTGACACGCAATTTCTTCATTTTCCATAATGTTTTCTACCAAGAGAGACAAAAAAATAAATTTCATTTCATTGTGCATCCTCCAAATCTGACTTTATTTGTCTATCAAATTTTTACAAATGCATTGGTGATAGAAAATATTTAGGGCAATGAAAAAATCATGATTTATTCTTTTCCAGCAAAGATTTTTTTCGCAATTTTTACTTCCACTTTTATTAGATTAAAGCTTAGTTCCAACTTTGGACGATATAAGCATTTACAATTCACATAATAACAAAATGCAAATGCATTTACTATTATACGGGCGTTCAATCAGATCTGTCCCGGAAGTTCCGCCATTTTAGTACACGCACATCTCTCAGATTTGGCCTGGAAGCCTTATTTGTCTATCACGTGTTTACGAATGCAGGGAGAAATATTTCAGGTCACAAATAATCTTGTTGTTCTTTGGAATACCGGCATTATAACCTCACTAAACCTCAGGCGACAATATCCTTCCAAGTTCCCGAGCAATTAAGGAGTAATTAAAGGAGAAGGCGAGTTCATTTAACTCTAAGGCTTTGGAAAACATTGTGGAAAACGAAGAAATTGCTTGTAACAAGCAATTTCTTCATTTTCCATAATGTCTTTTACCAAGAGAGAATAAAAAAATCAATTTTCATTTTATTAAAGATTGTCGTTTGTGATTCTTTGAATCTAGACAGTTCTTAAAAAGCCGTTTGGTAATGGGTTAAGACGATCGTTGTTCTTAATTTTTAAAGTGCATCCTCCATATCTAAGCGGGAAGCTTTAATCATCTATCAGATGTTTCCGAATGCATTGTTGATGTTTATATATTTCTATTTATATTTAGGGAAATGAAGAAATTATTGATTGATCATTTTCCATAAAAGTTTTTTTTTTCTCATTTTTTACTGTGATATGGGATCTCAAGCGAGACGTTTTGTGTGAAATGGTTAACATACTCAATTCTAAGATCTAACCCGGAAGTTCCGCCATTTTGGTACACGCACATCTCCCAGATTTGGCCCGTAGGCCTTATTTGTCTATCACATGTTTACGAATGCAAGGAAGAAATATTTCAGGTCACAAATAATCTTGTTATTCTTTAGAATACCGGCATTAAACCTCACTAAACCTCAGGCGACAATATCCATCCAAGTTCCCGAGCAATAAACAAGTAATAAAAGGAGAAGGAGAGTTCGTTTACCCCTGCAGTGTTCCTTAATTAATTCTATTTTGGCGGGTCATTGCAAGTTATTAGTGGTAATAGCTCGTTTTTGAAATGTAGTCCGAGGACACTTTATGCAAGCACGCGATGACTTCTATATAAATATTCCGTCGCTGTTATACAACAAAAACCTCGTAACTGCAGCTTGAAACAAGCTGCAGTTACGAGGTTTTTGTTGAATAACAGCGACTCGTTGTCCGCGTATGTCATATCATACGGAAGTTTGACTGTATTGTACTAGTAAAGCGCTTCACTTTATCCGGATCACGATGCACCGTCATGGGAAGAGGGGTCCAGGCCCCCAATAATTTAGAAGTAGGTCTGCATATCCTATACCCCCCCCAATAATACACCCATATTTTCCTTTAAGAAAGGTCTAGGTATAAAATGCTGTCTGAAAGTGCCCAGGTTGTCGGAAATAGCCTCTTAGAATTTTAAATTTTCTATGGACATGCCCCTAGCAACGCTACCCTCGGTGGGTCCATTTACTTAAACATTTGCCCCCCCCCCCCCCCGTATTATAACCCTTCCTACGCCTATGTGATGCCACTAATACGCATTTCACAGACGCTGACATATCAAAAATACTTCGAAGTGATACTACCAATACGGTCTGTATTTGAAGATAATATAGAAATTTTGGTTACTATATTTTTGTAATTTTACAGGCTGTAACTACGAGGTTTTTGTAAGAAAGACGACGACATTATCACATAATATTTACCCAAGAATGATTAATGCCTACAGACAATTTACTGTTAGCATGACGGAAAAATCTTGTCCTCTGTAAATGTGACCTGTACTCATGGTCTGAATAGATAGAGACATACGCTTGCATGTTCAGAAAATATATCAATGGAGAATGACGTGACCCAACAATTTCAAAATCGAAGACGTAATATTTACCAAGAAATGATAAATGCCCACAGGCAATTGTCTACTAGTATGACGAAGACATTTTCCCTCTGTAAATTTGACATGTCATCATGGTCTGAATAAGCTCGATTGTCTATAAATATGTGATTACCAATTGTAACATAGACTAGGGATCTAATGCTTAAATGAAAAGAGCTGTACTTCAAGTAATTCTTATTTATTACATTCCTAGCAGTGAAATCCTGGATTTTCACAGTGAAATAAATTTTGATATTTCACTGCAGTGAAATATTTCACTCCTGTCGGAACTACTTTTTTATTCTATTCTCCCCATTAATTCATTATCCGTTATGTACAGATTCCATGCATGCATAACATCGGAAATGTATGTCAAATAAGATCTAGATCTACCTGCAAAAAAGAAAAACATCTAAAGAGAACTAACCTGAAACATGACGAAATTTGTTCCGTGATAGGCCTACATTCAAATCACTTGCACAGACAGCTGTGTTCACGCCTGCTCAAAGCAACCGAACGACACATCACAGAATTGGATAAAGATTGTTGCTAGACCATCCCTTTTGTCTAAAACACGCTAAATCAATAGTTTTCCGCTGAAAATTCTGTTTCTTTAATAAATCTGTCATTCCAGTGGTTGCCCTTGTTGTTGTTGTTTTTATTGGTAGGGTCAGTTCGGGTAAATACGGACAGGCGGGTAATACGGACATCTCACTTTGAGCGTCTATATCAGGATTTTCTATCGTAGAGGCATAAAAACGGACCGATTCTGTTTAAATTTTAACCATTCTATGACTCTTTAGTTTGTAAAACAATCATTATTAATTGTTGGAAACGACATAATTTTTCGTTCATTCGGAGCATCCCCTGCTTTCCTACATTTTCTGACGAGACTTGAAAGTGCGGGAGCATTCAAAACATAAAAAATATTACATGAATAAAGGTAGTTTTACTGTCTTCTTTGTTGCTGATTTTGTTTTAAACAAGTCATACATCATTCAGATTTGACCCTATACAATTGTTTACCCTGAGAAAATGATGAATTTTAAAAAACAAGCCAAAATATGAACTGTCCGTATTTTACCACCTATTTTGCTAGGGTAGGGAAAATACGGACCCCATTTTTGCAATGACCTTTCGCACGGGCGGAGCATGTATTTTGTGAACGCGACGGTAGTTGTGGGTGAAGTAATATGATCCGGTCTTACTGGACGAGCAAGTGAGGGAAGCTGATTAATGAATCGCCGACGTGTCAAAAACGTCCGTATTTACCCGAAAAATCATGTTTCTAACAACAGTTATGTGTCCGTATTATCCCTATCTGTTTTATATAGTTTCATATAGTGTCCGTATTTTCTCACCCTATGTCCGCACTTTCCCTACCTCGTCCGTATTTACCCGATTTTACATCATGAACATTTTTGCCGTTTTTTATAAGTTTCCGTCAATATAGCGTCTTTTCGTGATCACCAGCGTCAAGACAAGATATTGCCCTACCCAAAAACCTGGTACCCGGTCTTGTGGGACCAGCAGGTAAAGCACACGGCCTTGTGAATAACCGAAGTGTAAATAGCGTCCGTATTTACCCGAATTGACCCTAACTTAGACTGGATTTTTTTTAAATTTAGACTAGAAAGGTTGAAATTTATTCAGTTCGCTTTTTATTCGTTCATTACATTTATTTTTGAAAATTTATTGTCCAGAAAGATGCTTCATTCTTTGCTCGCTTCAAAATTTAAACAAAATGGCGGCCTTTTTTTCTGAATACACAAAGAACATGTATACATGCGCGGTGTAAAGCCTTGGATTAGATAGGAATAAGCACGTTATTTTTTAAAAGATTTTACCCCAACAAAATAGGTATGTAATAAATAGATTAACTAACTGAACAAATGTGATATGAAAATTATTTCACTCGAATGGGGTGAGATGCGCTTAAAAACTCGTCCTAGCGGACTCGTTTTTTCAACCGCATCACACCCCATTCTCGTGAAATAATTTTCATATCACATTTGTTCAGTTAGTTAATCTCTATATAATTATTCTGACTGAAATATACTCAACGCATGTACAAAATATAAAACTGTTATTACAATCCATGGTCATACTGTTACATTTAAACAATGATACTATCTGGCAGTTGCTGTAAGCATTGAAGAAACTTTGACAGAACATAAAGGACAGTCTGATATGGGGGTCATTCTTAATCTTTTATTTCAGAACCAAACCCTATGTTGTGTGTACTCATTTGAATCGTCTCGACGAGACGATTCTAATGCGTACCAACTATATAGGGTGACGAACAATTAAAGAAATATTGCATTTTGAAAAAACCATTACCATCTCTTATCTGTAGTTCTGAGTGTGAAGCAACACTACTCCAAGCTAAATTCCTTGCTTTTCAACAGAATCCTCGAATCTACAGTTTGTTTTATGGTATACAACCCATCATTAAAACACCACTTTCTAGCCATACGAAATGCATCAAATTACACACAAACCGTTCAAAATGTTTATGTTTATATTTGGAATGGCTGTGTATCACAGTTTAGGAATTACTGGCACTTTTCAAATTTCGCCTCTTGTTCTTTGGTGCTAATGATGGGTTGTATACCTTAAGCTGCATTTACGAGGCTTTTTGTTGAAAATCAATATAATGTATTTTCAGGATTCGACATTCGCTGGATATCGGAATTGGATCAGACCATTAAAGCTCAAGAACAGTTCAGCCTTACATTCGAGCTAATCGTCTTCGACAGTTTCTATGTTGACAACTTGGCCTACTTCAACGGAATAGGAAACATCTCGTAAGTATAAACAAGTACAAAACTGCTGTATGATGGAGCATAAGGAGAAGCACGACCTTAAGGTAAGACCTGTGTAATGGGCTATGTGACCAGTTATGGAACGAAATCTTTATGGTGCGAATAGACAATTTCAAGGGAAGTAATTTTCATGGCTCTCAAGGTTTTGAATTTTTGACTTTTGTTGGGGTTTTTTTGCTCACTCTTCATACAATTTAGATACATTTTCACAAAAAAATATTTAGACTATTCCCCCGAAACCTGAGCACGCTCAATTATTTCCGTGGTTACGAAAACAAGTGATATTGCATCTAATGGCACTTTAAAAAGCGAGGAACTACTATCGGAAACGCTCGGTGTATGCTCGAACTTACGAACGACACGGAATAAGTCGTAATATAACGATTGTATGGGGAGCGCATTACGCAGGCCTTACCTTAATAAACTTACATATCGAACATCACGGGAGTATCAACAAATGCATTTACCATTTCCGAAACAACGAAAATTTAGACTGTTCCATTTTTGGTCGTGGGAATCCCTGCCCACGAATGTCATTTTGACATTAGAGGCATGAAATGGGATCCGATAAGTTAATTGAATTACAATGTTGGCTATACATCGATCAATGGCTTCGAGATCAGGTTTCTGAAAAACAAAGTCAATGTTCTCTTTTTTATTCTGGTTTCCCTATGTAGATTGTATGTATATTGTAGAGAAAGCATGATCAAGAAGTAGAGCACCGGCTAAAGGTAGTATATCCGTGACGATATTTGCGCGATATCGGAATTATTCGTCCGCGGTCGTAAACATTCGGCGGTGGAACTTTCCACCGCCGAATGTTTACGACCGCGACCGAATAGGTTCGAATACGTAACGACAGCGCCCGAATTAAATCCAATGTTTTATGAATCTCAAAATGGCCACAATGCAGGTATTCTACCTTAATGATCAGCATGTTCCGAATTCAATCCCCGGTAGTGTAGGTTGATCTTGTCTTCTCCTTGGCGAATTCGATTGGTGCGAGTAATTTTGTATTTCAAAGAAAGAAGAATAAAGTTGGGACAATAGGAGTTTCCAGCTTTCATCCCAATGGATGTTACATAAATGAGTTTACGAGATGTCCTCTTGCAACTTCTTTATGACATGTAGTAATTGTAGCAACAGAAGACAAAGTGAATATTGATCTGTTTGAACTTTGATCTGATTCCATGATGTTCTATTTAATTTCTGCCTTTCTGGTGCCTCTATGTGTGTCACCAAAATTGGAAACATAGTCGAAAGGTAGGGTGTTGGCTCAACGACCAACATGAGTCTCCAGCTTTCATCCCAATGGATGTTACATAAATGAGTTAACGAGATGTCCTCTTGCAACTTCTTTATGACCTGTATTAATTGTGGCAACAGACGACAACGTGAATATTGATCGGTTTGAACTTTGATCTGCTTCCATGATGTTCTGAATTGCCATAAGGTTCTATTTTCTATAAACTTGCCCACTTTGTCTATGACGTTGTAAGCTTCGATAATCGATACGTGTCCATCTTGCTTCCTGCTTTGTTTCTTTCGTGTCCTTTGAGAGCCGTCTTTCAAACGTTCACGTACAAAGCTTTGTCACTTTCAAAACTATGCTCCTCGATCACTATTGGCCGAGTTCACGTGTACAAGCCAGCGGCTTATCTTTACTAAGTAAAGTGTTCGGCCTACCTTTTGGACCAATGAGATTACAGTATATCTTAAAATTTCGCCGCAGAACATGTATTTCGTACAAACGAGACTGTCGGCTGTTTTATGTGACGTCTATACATAGCCACGCCCCCGTCTCCAATAAACCGTTTGCAAACAAGTCAGATAGAGTATGTTTAGTATATTCTACGCGATATAAACATTCAATGCACTGCGCGCATTTGAATGTTTATTTCCCGTAGAATCTACTATACAGCCTCTATCTAATACTTATTTATTTTTGTGCTGAGCCCTGCATTTCAAATCACGAGAAATTGAGCACCTATATTGGCAAAAGCATTCAGGAAAATGGAGAATCTACTGATTTGTGCCAATTCGTGATGTATCGTAATGTACAAGTATCCTACAAGATTCGTAAATTGAATCAAAATATAATTTGCGTATATTTGCTAGGAAAATGTATTTTATCACAAGCAAGTACACCACTTTGCCGATTTATGTTATTCAAGGAATGAATGTAATTTTTCATGCAGGTATGAATAACGTAAATCTAATCACAATGTATGAATCCGCGAAGCGGTTCATACAAAAGTGTGATTAGATTTTTTGTAAATATCTGCATTGTGACATACATAATAGCCTGCGATTAAAAGAACAACAAAACACAACTTTTCATTTTTTTTATTTTCAACAAACATGTTAGGATTAATAATAGTGTGATACAAAAGTGTTTTTGATACGAAAAGTAGTTCCAGCAATTTCATGTTTTTCAGTTCATGCCGTTAAGAAAAAGGTTACCCAATCGGAACACTTTGGTTTTAATGGAGTTGATTAATTTGAACAAGAACAAGAACAAAACTTTATTGATTTAGACTTGAACAAATATGTTCATCGTCGTAAATTTAAAAATACATACATACAAGTAACAATAGTTGAAAATGGAAATGGAATTTGCAAACATTCGACAGTTTTTAGCGGAAGTTATTAAAGCATTTCCTCTTCTTTGGATTATATGATAAAACGAAATTAATATCAATTATGTCTAAAAACAAAATGAAGCCAATAACAATAACTACTAAACTTTCTTCGTACTAGTACATAGTTCGTGTACAACGGTATCCAGCCGAAAGAGAAAGTTTATATTGTTTCTAGGTAATTGTAAATCGGTCCCGAGAGCGCTAATTATATCGGGATAAGTAAAATACGGGCCCTATCAACGAAGCCAGAAACCTACAATTAACTCTAGTAACATGCTTTCTATATCAACATTGACCCTTTTCCAAATTAAGATCTAGTTTTGACGTCCCTAAAAGAAATGGCATGGGAAAGAATTGGGATATACGAGATACACGATATACGGCATTGTCTCTATTTAAATCAAAGTTTTTTTTCTATTTTGTATATAAATCCTCCTATCTTTATGAATACCTATCGTCTGTGACAGGTTTGAATTTGGAACAGTTTCAAAAGTTCCCGCTACGGAAAGGGTTGATGATTCCCTTTATTGCTTGAACATCGATCGAGGGAAGGCTGCACAAAAACATTTAAAGATATCCATCCATCATTAGATACCAAACACTTCGTGCAGCAACTTCGGGGGTCATCCGTGTCAACGAAAATTAATGTTGGTATACCCTCGTCAATTCTCAGGCGTCATCCGCGGCAACGGAAATTGACGATAGTATGCCCTTGTTTATTTACGTTGTCACCGATAGCGTCTGAAGTTGCGCAAAGTGTTTCGTATGTAAGGACGGATGGAATATCTAGCTTGATCATTAATAGTTACGTTGATTTTGCACCCCCCTTTTTTGCAGGATTTCAGTTAAATGTTAAATGCTTCTGTGTAAACTTGCTTTTCATTGGCACAGCCATGTACAATACAAGGCAATGAGTTCTAATCATTTACTAGGTACTAGTGGTAGTAGTGCCCAAATTGATTTGAACACTTCGTCAATGGTGAAATGAAAGGCCTTAGGTTGTTATTTAAGACCTTGTGCCATATAAATAATAATATGTAGTACTATGCATGCGATGTAATTATTCGAATAATAAAGTTTAAAATAGTTTATAATGAAATAAAAAAAGGCGTTTTACCATTACTTTAACTTCATTTAAAGTAACTAGCAATTTTACCCGTCTCGAAATTTGACCTTTGACCTCGATGACCTTGACCTATCCGGGGCTGACCTTTGACCTCGATGACCTTGACCTATCCGGGGCTGCACTTCACCTAATCCCGTCCCGTAACCCGTAAGCAATCCCGTCCCGTAACTAAGCAATACCGTCCCGTAACCCGTAAAAACGATAAATTTGACCTTTGACCTCGATGACCTTGACCTTTCAAAAAATGAACCCCTCAAGCTAATATCCGGGGCCGCCCTCCACCTTCCCTCCAAGTTTGGTGAAGATCGGCCCAAGGACCTGGGAGGAGTAGGGGAACAAACAGACAAACAGACAAACAGACAAACAGACAAACAGACAAACAGACAAACGTTGCTCAAATTATAGTATGATTTCTCTACCCACGAAAGCTCTACATTTAGACATCAGCTGTTATATCGGGGTTTCAGACATGTTTAAACAACCAGACCTTAAACACCAATAAGGTTTTCTTAAAATATAAAAGTAAATAGAAATTGTGAGAGTCTGCATCTTTCTGTCTGCCAAATTTTTCTATCAACCCAGACATTTTTTACTTAAGCTTTACTTAAGTAATATTGTCTGCAAACAGCACTGCATTTGTTCTACCATAAATTTGTCTGATAATGGATTAAGTCGTACTGATTATTTTATCTTTTCCAAACCAATGTATTGCCCCCAAAGCTCCTGTATGGTACAGCTTTTGAAAACAAAGAAAATAAAGATTAAAATGCAGATGTCGTGCAATTCCGTCCTAATATAGGACAATTAATCTTTTTCGCATTATGTTCTTTATGCTACAACGAATTTCTTTCTTTTGTCGATTGTAATTTTTAATTGGACGTCCGAAAGGACGTACAATTCTTATAACCACTTTTGGACAGGCGAAATGGGTTTTCATTACCAAAAAACCCTTTCTCAGACTCAATTGCCAGTTGACCAAAATTCAAAATAGATTTTGCGACCATACAGGAAAACTGTCGTATCTTTTCCTACTTTCTATGTGTTCTCTAACAAATACTATAAGATTCATTGGCCGATTCAATTCATGCCACGTCTTAACCAACTTTACGATCTTTTTTCGATTTAATCATTTTCTTGTAGTTTTTTGACTTTCGTAATATTTATTGTGTAAAGGGTAAGATCTTTAGAAAGCGATACATGCATACACTATGGTTATAATGTAAACAGACACCCTATATCATCAGCAGCAGCGATAGCTCAAACGGGAAAGGATTAACCTCGCAAGCTTTTTTCAGTTTGAAATTTGGAACGCCGTTGGTTCAAAACCAGTTCGGATTATTTCTTCTGTAAAACGTTTGTTTTTCTTGATGTGTTTACTGAAAACACACATTTTAGAATGATTACCCAATTTAATGCACGTATTGTGTATGATATGTTCCTTTTCTTTGATCATTGTTGTGTAAGTCTTTGACATATTTTAAGGAACGGGGTTTCCACGAGACGTACTTTGGAACCAGGGTTTTGAAATTGATTATCGGGGAGTGAGTTCATTTCGCAACTCGGGTTCGACTCGATGACAAATCGGGGTTCCATCTGAACAGCCTCAGATGAGACACTAGTGAAATCCACCTATTCAGAAAAATAGTTGCTCTTACGAGTTTTATTTTTTTTTTCTCCAGCATCTGTATCACTGATATTCGACAGTATCATGACTTATTTACATACTGATCGATGGTCATGACAACAAAGAGTATTACTAGAATAAGACTAAGTGACAGCGATCTGTATTTATTTCGTTTAAGCGACCCGTTTACGTGTATTGAGCTAAGAAGATGAAGCAATGGGTCTGCAACAGATGGTACCTGGATGATCGTATGAATATGTTTACAGATATGGACATTGCTATTCTCAAATTTTCGCTGATAATGATATGAACATTTAAATTGCTTATTGTACTCCACTGCCATTTTCCCGACGGCACGTTCCCAATTTCTTCTTTTTATGCACATCTGTAGATGTAAGGATGCTGCGGTAGTACTTGTATGAGGAATCCATGGTTAGGTGCTCCAATTCATCTGGTATTTTGTTTCAGGAAAAGTATGTATTGAATTTGTTTTGTAACCACAACCAGGGAAAACTGCTACCGTGTTTTTTTTCTTTTTTTACTCTAAACAGGAATAAAAATCAAAGTGCTTGGAGAACTATATTTAGACGCCTCTCATTGATTGAGCGGAATTGTATGTAAATGATCGGCGTTTCATTACTTTATTTCGTTGAATTTGTGTTAAGATCGATTCTAAATCACTGCGGTCGTTTTTTCGCCAACGATGGTGGAGATAGAAGTCGAACAAGAGTGCCATGGTCACAATATACGCCGCCACTTATAAAACTTGAGACAAAAAAAATGACATTGACAAGGATTTATTAATATTCACACAAAAACCTGTAAAAAGTTGTGTTCACAAAAAGGTTTTTATAAATATCCAGTCAAAAACCTGGAAGGAATTGCGTTCACGAGACTGAAATATCATTAAGCCCTAGAGACTAAGATTGAAGGGGGCATAACTCAGGCAAAAATCAATGAACCATAAAATCCTTACTTCATGCACATCTACCAATTAAGGTAATAACATCCACCAAGTTTCATAAGGATCCAGTCAGAATCTTAGAAGAAGTTGTGTTGACAAGGCTGCAATTTCAATCAGCCCCAGAGACTAAGTTTTAAGGGGGCATAACTCTAGAAAAAATCAATGAACCATAAAATCTTTCCTTCATGCAAATCTACCAATTGAGGTGATTGACCAAGTGTCATTAATATCAAGCCATAAACGTAGGAGGACTTGCGTTGACAAGGCTGCAATTTCAATAAGCCCCACAGACTAAGTTTTAAGGGGGCATAACTCTGGCAAAAATCAATGAACCATAAAATTCTTCCTTCATGCACATCTACCAATTGAGGTGATAACATTGACCAAATTTCATTAAGATCCATCCAGAAACTTAGGAGGAGTTGCGTTGACAAGGCTGCAATTTCAATAAGCCCCAGAGACTAAGTTTTTAAGGGGCATAACTCTGGCAAAAATCAACGAACCATAAAATCCTTCCTTCATGCACATCTACCAATTGAGGTGGTAACATTGACCAAGTTTCAAGAAGATCCAGCCAGAAACTTAGGAGGAGTTGCATTGACAAGAAAAGTGGACGGACGTACGGACGGACGGACGGACGGACGGACAGACGGAGAAGATGACGCCAATATACGTCCGCCTCCGGCGGCGTATAAAAAAAGATGATTAAAAAGAACAATGTCTGAGTAGAATTCGAACCCAGGGCCTTCCGGATATAACATGTGTAAAGAGTACAAGGTGGGTGCTCTGCTAAGTGAGCTATCGCGACTTTCATTTATGTAGCGCGTTAGCTTACATTTTGAATAAATTGCTTTGTAGCGTACTTTTTAAAATCAATGAAAAGTATAACTGACGACAATACTCATAGTAAACCGAAACAAGAAGACAAAAGTGCTAATCGCATGGCCTTAATTGAATTTGGTAATCAAATTAATAGTGATTATTCATAGCGACAAATCAGTTGTCTTGAAACGGCAATCAAATCAATTTGAAGCCTGAGAAGGGTTTTCTGGTATTAAAGCCGATTTCGTATGTCCGAAACCGATCTTATAGAATTAAACACAGAAGAATGAATAAAATATCTTTCGTTCATGTACAATCCCGCTCAATCAATCAGAGACGTCCAATTACAGTGCTCTCAGCACTTTGATTTATATAAGGGATACTTTGTGTTTTCTGAGAAATGGTTGGTTTGTGAATCCCCACCTCCGTTCTTCACTTTTCCAATCACGTGTATCCCCGCGTTTTCCACTTTTAATCCGTTCCCAAACAAAACCTGGTTTTGGCGTCCCTGATAGAAAAGGCTTGGGAAAACATTGAAACTAAAGAAGAAACTGCTGATAACCAGCAGTTTCTCCTTTTATTGCAATATTTTCTGTGCCATATTTTACACAAACTCTATATTTAATAACTTCCATTTTGTCATTTGTGGCAGTTTGTTAAGTGGGTCACCCTAAAATTTGGCAGTTTGGGAAAGGGTTAATTCCGCTCATTAGACACATATATCATACGCCGAATGCCCATTCAAGGTTTCTGCCTTGTCTTCTGAAAGATTTAATGCAGGAGACTATCTCCTAAATGGTAATTAGATCTTATTTATTTGAACATTTGGAAATAAGTCTTTAGACGTCTGCTTTATATAAGGCTTAAATAAGATTTTATTGCTTTTACTGATTTTTCTTTCTTTTTTTGAAAAAGGAAACAAATTAAGGCGTACTAAAAAGGCAAAAGTCGATTTAATTAACAGTACAACTATACAATTTTAAGTGTTCTACAAAATGATACAATTGTGCGTCTAATATAATTATGTACGTGTACAAAAGGACGTCCGAGTGTAAAAAACGTACACGTGTATCAATCAGCAGTGCACTTGGGAATTTCTAAGCTCACTCTTTTATCAGTAAAACATCTCTTGTCCAATGAAATTTCCATTAGAATGCTTTGTAGTGCAAATGAAATTACAATCAGTCTTGTGTCAAGAGACCACCCTGGTTGAATCCTGAAAGTGGTCGCTTAATAAAACGGTCTTTTTAAACGGCCTTGTATTCTATTTGTTTTCCACAGGACTAGCGCGGACGCCAAGAACTGGTGTGAGAACACTGTCTGTCCCACTGAGGCTAAAAGTGCGACGAAGGACAACTGTTGTATATGGCATGTTAACATTCATTCATGTCCACTTGCTCAAACAGCTAACGGTCTTTGTGGACCATGGATACAGCCGAGTGGTGCTACTTTTACACATTCAGATGTATTGAGTAAGGCAT